>LNAC01000131.1:2266458-2336830 GCA_002007465.1 Ailurus styani | reverse complement strand
TCCCGAGGGACGTCTGTGCATGTCCGGTAGGAAGACCCCAAGCGCACCTCCCATTTGAGCTAAACTCTGACCAACTCTTTTCTTTCTGTCTTCCCTTCTCTCATTGCGCTCTCCGCCCATCTCTGTGCCGCAGCGAGCGCCCCTAACATGCGGCTGCCGCTGCTCTTGTCCGCGGGCGTCCTGCTGGTGGCTCTCCTGCCCTGCCCGCCATGCAGGGCCCTCCTCAGCCGGGGGCCCATCCCGGGCGCCCGGCAGGCGCCGCAGCACCCCCAGCCCCTGGATTTCTTCCAGCTGCCGCCGCAGCCCCAGCAGCCCCAACAGCCGCAGGCTCGGCCCGTCCTGCTCCGCATGGGGGAGGAATATTTCCTCCGCCTGGGTAACCTCAACAAGAGCCCCGCTGCTCCCCTCTTGCCCGCCTCTTCACCTGTCGCTGGCGCTAGCGGCAGCCGCCTTTCGCCGGACGAGGCGGCCGCCAACTTTTTCCGCGCGTTGCTGCAGCAGCTGCCGCTGCCCCGGCGCCCGCTCGACAGCCCCGCAGGTTCCGCTGAGCGCGGAGCGGAGAACGCCCTCAGCAGCCGCCAAGAGACACCGGAGAGGGAGAGGCGATCCGAGGAACCTCCCATCTCGCTGGATCTCACCTTCCACCTCCTCCGAGAAGTCTTGGAAATGGCCAGGGCCGAGCAGTTAGCGCAGCAAGCTCACAGCAACAGGAAACTGATGGAGATTATTGGGAAATAAAACGGTGCGTTTGGCCAAAAAGATGCAGCAGTTAGCACAGAAAAATTTAAAAAATTAAAATAATACAGTATTCTGTATCATAGCATTGATCTAATACCATTTGTTTATTTTTTTATAGCTTGAAGCCTAGACGATATACAGCAAGAGAGCCTATACTCCTTAATTAGCATGCACAAAGTGTATTCACGTGCAGTAACAGCAACAAAATGTTATTTGTATTGTCTACTTTGAGTTTCCATTTCCACGTGTTTTTAATGGTGTTTAGAAAGTATAGACCCAGAAGGAAATGTTTTGAAGCAGACATCAGTTACCGATTTTATTTTGTTGTGGTCTGAGCCAAAGAGAATGTCATTCTCTTGAGTGGGTGAAACAAATCTGTAAGCTCTTTGAATCACTCTTTCCTTGTAAACGTTTCAGTAATAAAACATCTTTCCAATCCTTGGTCAATTTGATTGTGTAAGAGAATGTTGAATATTTATATTTTTAATAAAAGCTGCAAAGGTAATCATGACTTTATTTTTCCTTTTCAATGTTTATAGGAGTAAAACACTCAGCTCCTGGCTTCCTTCACCCTGACTTCAGCATAAGAGAAAACAAAGCTCCTTGCATTAATTTCCTACTAAAAATACAAACATATACCAGTGGCTTACACAGATATTGCAGTTGCCTCTCTGTACCTCAGATTACTCCTCTGAGGTTAAGTTAAATAATTTGGGAAGTTTCTTCCAGCTTTAAGAGTTGATAATTCTATGAATGGGAGATCAATTAATAATGGAAATAATAATTAACCTAGATTAACTATAAAATGTTAAATAATTGTAGGGGGTAGGGAAAGAGAAGAGGAGAAGGATTTGCAGGACATTCCTTTGAACTATAAGGCCAACACTGCTTGTTTTTGTTTTTGTTTTTGGTATGAGAAAGACTCACTTTATCAAGCTACTACTTTGGTACCAAAAATATACTTTTTCTATGCTATTTTCAGTGCCTACTTCTAATAGGGGAAACGTGATAGCTTCTCTACTTAAAGCAATGAACTTAATTGCTATGAAGTGGCACTTGGGAAAATGTTTCATATAAAAAATATTTTGACTTTAACAACTTCACAAATGCTCTTCTCATTTATGTCTATACCAATCCTCACTGTAATTCTTAGGAATATAAACTACGCATTTCTAAAATGGAACAGGCACATCCAATTAGTTTTACAATGCATATATCTTTGGTAGTTCAGTTATAACTTAAAAAAATTCAGTTGAATGTTTAATACTTCAAAATTAATTTGGATGTATGAAGATGCTTCTTCCCTTGGGACCCTTTGAATACACTTGACTAATGTATTAATAAGATCACATGAAACATTGAATAAGTCATTATAAGACTACGTTGTTAAAAACAGCATTTATTTAAGAGTTCATACAGAATAAAGTAATACTTTTGAAAGAGGCATTATGGCGGGACAAATAAAGTATGATTTAAATATATATATATGTATTTTAAATGTGTATTGTGTGTATATATATATTTAAATACACGCAGTTATTCTATAATTCACCAGATTGGTGCCTCAGTAGATACATAAGAAAGTAGACAGTTCCTGTTAGAAATTCTCTTTCAATTTAAGTGCTTGATATCTGCACATCTAACTAAGATTAGAAAAAACTGTACCAGAAATGTCCTAGGCCTTCAGCCTTCTGGACTAAGAAAGTGTCGCCAGAGTTAAGGAACATTTCTGGATATACCTCAGTGACATCTGTTATGGAAAAGAGGAAACCTTTGTAAAATGTTTCATATCTTTGGTCAATGATTTACCTTTTCTCCATATATTGATAAGTCAGTCACTTCTGAATTAACACTGAATTTCACTGACCAACTGCATTGTTAAGAAAGAGAGCTACTATGATATTATAACAAAAGCCAGTGCCTATTAGAGACAAGAGTGTGGTGCACACTTTTTCAACACTTGCCACTCGTTACAGACACACACACACATATCACACCTACATATTCTTGATAATGTTTCCCACACAATAAAAGATTTGCATAAGATCAAGTTTCTTTTTTCCAATACTTTCGGCAACTATTTTCTCAAAATTGTTTTCCCTCTGGAAAGTCGTCTGGAATTAAAGGGTTTCTTTTCTTTTCTTTTTTTTTTTTTTTTTGGCAGAAATCCTGTTCAGAGGTCCCTTTCATCACCTGTATCATATTAATTTCACCTAGGTTCCCTGCTGTTGGTGTGCATCTCAGCCAGGCAGATAGAGGGCAACAGCTGGAATGAACATCATTCATTCAGGGAGTTCAACCAGGAAAAGGAGAAGACATGACGAGCTGGCTCAGAATCAGCTCCATTCCCACTCCCTGAAGCCGCGGCCTGTCCCTGGTGGGGAGGGTCCTCAAATCCAATCTGCAATAGAAGAAAATCTGGTTCAGAGGAAGAAGAGCCTAGTCCTTTTGGGTTGGTCCAGTCACTTTTCTACTCAGGAGAAAGGATAATAATAATAATTATTATATAGAACATAATTATTATTAGGGATAGAAAGCAAGCTCAGGCTGTCTTGGCTTTGGCCAAGAGCCATGAACATAATTCACACTCATGATCCAAAAAGGGGCAGCAGTAATGCATGCAGTGGAGGGAAATTCTTGGGAAAGAGTCCAGGCTATTTTTTTTAAGTTCACTTATATATGATTTACTGAGCTAAAAGTGGCATTGAACTAATAGGAATTTGCATTTAGAAGAGTCCGCAGTGTACAACAAGATGACTATAGTTAACACTGCCGTCTGACGTATTTGAAAGTGGTTAAGAAAGTTGATCCTGAGAGTTTTTATCACAAGGGAAAGAAACAATGAGAAAAAAAAAACATTTTTTTTTCTTTTTGGCATCTATATGAGTTGATGGATGTTAACTAAACTTATTGTGGTCATCACTTTATAACATATGTTAAGTCAAATCACTTATATCTTAAAGTTATACAGTGTTGTATCTTATGTATGTATATGTAAATAATATATTTTTTGCAAAGCTGCAAGTTTAGTTTTGAGCAAACTGTAAATGAAAGGACTTTTTTTTTCAGTCTGGGCAATAACATCTAATGACATCAAAATTTCTAAAGAGGTATATATCTTTTAAATAGATAGCTCTATAAAAGGTATCTATCTTTTATAGATACCAGACAGATACCATTGTGATTTTGAAGTAATTGACCAATCTAATCTCATAAGTGAAATTAATTTCTGTTGTTCTGACTTTAAAAAATAATGATGAAATGGGGGACAATCATAAAGAAGTCTTGCTGAAATCTGATTTGTTGTATATACTCAGACTCTTTACATTTAAAGGTACTCTGGCAAACACAGTTCTTACTAGAGCTACGAAAGATAGGCTAACATATTCTGATGACTTCACTGGTAAAATTATCCTGCTGGATTAGAATGGCACTGATTTCAAAGCAATGAGGTAGGCACATGCATTCAATGCAGAAGCCCGGGGTGATTTTGTGAAGCTGCTGTATGAATGGACGATAGAAAGCTGACATGACAAAGCAGAGTTTTGGTAAGTACGCTGTATTGTTGGCACTTAAAATAGTTTTGAGTGAAAAATGAGTGCTTTTCCTGCACCTTCCCAGATTTTACCCTAAATATATGTTTTAGGGTAATGTTTTAAGTTCAGTAAAACTGTCCCAGGTCTTTATGGTTTGGGGATTATCCTTCCAACTGCCATGTTGTTCCTTGATAGAAAGTTTATAAGGGCCATGAAATCATACTTAGTCGCAGTAGAATAAAACTGAAGCAAGTAGTTTTCCACGAAGGAGTAGTTGAGACATCAAGTGAAATTGGGCTTTTTTTAAAAAGGCTGCTACTATGCTATTAGATTCTATTTGATAATGGGTTAGATACCTCTGTGTCCTTGAAGCTGATGTGGGAAAAAAAATATCCTGACAGAATCCTGTGCCTTTTTATGCACATCAAACTATTCTCTTCCCCACTGTAATCACCTTACTCTAACCCCCCCCAAAAAAACTAAACCAAAATATAACAAACAAAATAAAAAACAACCAAATAAACCCCCAGTCCAAGTGATGTGGACATATCAGTGATCTGTAGAAGACCTTTTTCTAACCATTTTATAGACGTGAATACTGAATTCTGCCCAAATGGACAGACCATGAGTGTGCATTTTGTAGCCTCTTTTCCTTGAAAGCAGTCCCTCATCTAGAGGAATCTTCCATGACAGCTGTTCTGAAATATCTAAAGGGCAAAACTAGTTGGGTAAGGTATTTTCTGTAGAGGGATAGAATCTTTGCAAAACTGCTGGTGGCTAACAAACCGTTTGATACTCCTTTTGGGATTTGTATATATTTTTGGGCTTTTCTGTACTTGAGATGAAAATCTTCCATTGAAAAGGTTCTAGCTATTAGTATGTTACAGCCTTCAAAACTTGGTATCAAGTAGTTTAGGTTGCTCCTTTAACATTCCCGTGTTTTCATGCAGTTGTTAGATTTCCTTCTAAATGATATGGACAGAGGCTGTCTTTCAGAGAAGAAAATCCAGTGCCAGAGCAGGTGTCAAGAGCATAGATTTATCCTGAGTATTTTCAGGTGGTGACACCATCTCCTTGGTCTTGTTTATGTAAACTTGGGGACCCACCAACCATCTCAGCAAAGATGTTTTATGCCAAGAGGTTGAGCCTGGCATAGAATCCCAGACTAATAACTTACTAGCTGTGTGACTTAGATAAGTCAGTTAACCTCTGACTTAAAAAACTAAGGTTTTTCTTTTCACAGAAAATGGTTTTTCTTTTCTTCATCATAGAGATGAGACACTATCTCACAAGACTGTTGTAAGTACTGAATAAATAAAGTAATACACCTAAAACCAGTTCCTGGTTATGGACACCTAATGCACTTTGCACATGCCTCACTTATATTAAGTGTTTTAAAATGTACATTTCCTCCTTCCCTCTTCACCCCTCCCCTCTCCTCCCTCTTTCCTTCCTTTTTTTCTTTTCTCATTAGAGAAGAAGCTCCCCTACCATGCAGAATCACCTGGGGACTGCTTATGAGGAACTATATACAATAGCAGTGACCCCCAGTAAGGAAAAATGATTATAGTTGCCATCATCTTGTCAGAATTGGTTATTATAGGATTTAATTCCTGTGGCATATTGTAATCATGATTATCCATGACCTATCCAGTGTATCTCCAAGTACCCCAACTTTACATGTGGCTCTTTCCTAAAGGAAGAATGAGTTAAAAATTTAGAAACCTCCTTTCTGTAAGTACAGCCTGTTAAATCATAAGCAGACATTTTTCCTATAGCCGTCCTCAAATAGAATTGTATACACATATTCCTTTAAGCAGTTTTCCAAATGCTGGTTCTCCTTGATCACAGGAAATTCTGTTTCTTGGGAATACAGATGTTCCATGGATCTCAACAAAGGACAGAAAATGACAAGCACTGAACTTCCCTACCTGCTTTTGAGTTTGTCCTGCATTTCAGTCTACTTTGAGATATATAAAAAGAGGAAGAAAGGATTATTAGTCCCTTACTACACTAAGTTTTACACATTTTTCTCAAGTGACCAAACTTACAACCATCACCTAACACTATGCTGTGTCACCTTGGGGCTTCAGATAATTTGAGAAATGAATTTTAGTCATAAAATAAAAGCAGGAAATGGATGAGGGAGGCAGCATTTTCCTTGTCTTAGCTGCGAGACGCAATTCAGTCGAGGTCCACTAAAAGCCGTAGAGGCGAGTGACATACATTTGCTTAGGAGGAAGGCTATTTTCTTAGATGAACTTGACTAAGAATGGCAGGTATTCGTGAGCCACATCCATGCAGAAACAAAATCTCTTCCTTGGAATTTTTTTTCCTGTTATTATCAAATGTTTTTTGAGAGGAAAAAAAATTAGTGTCAGATTATGATACGAGGGTTTTACTCCATAGAAGAGTAGGGCAATGAGAAGTTCTTCCACCCAAAGCTGCATGATATGTTGGCATCATCCTTGACAAGTGAGGTCATCTAGAATCATTGCTTATTGACGGGGATCAAGGAGCATGCATTCTTGTGGCTTGTGGACATCCGTCTCTGTGCACAGGACTGATCCTGGTTTTGGACAGGGTTTACTTGGTCCAAACTGTGTGGCTGAGTAGTATCTTAATAAAAACTTGAATTAGTTGCAACATTAAAAAATCAGGAGCAAGAATGTGGAGAAAGAGAAGCCCTTGTGCACTGTTGGTAGGAATGTAAAATGGCGGGCGCCTGGATGGCTCAGTGGGTTAAAGCCTCTGCCTTCAGCTCAGGTCATGATCCCAGGGTCCTGGGATTGAGGCCCGTATCAGGCTCCCTGCTCAGTGGGGAGCCTGCTTCCTCCTCCCTCTGCCTGCCTCTCTGCCTACGTGTGATCACTCTCTCTCTCTGTCGAGCAAATAAAAATAAATAAATAAATAAATAAAATAAAATAAAAAGGAATGTAAAATGGCACCTCTGGTGTGGAAAATAGTGGGGCAGTTCCTCAAAAAATAAAACATAGAATTACCGCAAGTCCACCTTTGGGCAAATACCCAAAAGAGTTGAAAGCAGAGACTCATACAGATATTTGCACACCTCTGTTCATAGGAGCACTATTCACAATAGCCAAGAGCGGAAGCAACCCAAGTGTTCATCAATGGATAGATGGATAACTAGAATGTAGCATATACATATAATAGAATATTATTCAGCTTCATAAAAGAAGAAAATTCTGACACATGCTACAACGTGGATGAACATTGAGGACATTATACTAAGTGAAATAGGCCAGTCACAAAATGACAAATATTCTTTGATTCCACTTAGAGAATACAAGAATTATTTAGAGTAGTCAAACTCATAGAAACAGAAAGTACCATGGAGGTTGCCACTGGCTGGGGGAAGGGGGAAAATGGGGAGCTGTTTTTTCATTCATACAGAGGTTCAGTTTTGCCAGATGAAAAATTCTGGAGATTGGTTGTACAACAATGTGAATATACTAAGACTAAAGAACTGTATGCTCAGAAATGGTTAAGATGGTAATTTTTATGTTATGTGGGTTTTACCACAATTACAAATTAAGAAAAAAAAAAGGAGACTTCACATTAAAATCTGGATTTGCAGGTTCTCTTGACAAAGCGGAAATGTAGCAATCCAGCACCTGCATGGAGAACCCACGTTCTCTGTCCCCTTGGACTGTGTTTGCTCTCTTTATCCTGATTTCCATTGTGCTCACTACTCCCTTTTGTCTCCTCTGCTGCAAGGCTGGTTTCAGTGGCCCTTTTTTGTTGTGCTTGTATACTGGCTGTGCTCAGATTAAAGAGGAAGGCAAACTAAATCTTGTATTTACTCTTCTATTAACATTTTTCTTTTACCTGGCTTGCTTTTTCATTAATGTTACCTTTTTGGTCTCTAAGGACACACAAACCTTGCTCTTAACCGAAGGCTAGTTTTTAGTAGGAAAGTGTCAAAGAAAAGAGCATGAAATGCTCAATGGAGTCTTTGGCTTGATTTTTTTTTAATTTTTAATTTTTATTTATTTTTAAGATTTTATTTATTTATTTCACAGAGGGAGAGAGATCACAAGGAGGCAGAGAGGCAGGCAGAGAGAGAGAGAGAGAGGGGAGGAAGCAGGCTCCCTGCTGAGCAGAGAGCCTGATGCGGGCCTCGATCCCAAGACCCTGAGATCATGACCTGAGCCGAAAGCAGAGGCTTTAACCCACTGAGCCACCCAGGCGCCCTTTTTTTTTTTTTTTTAGATTTTATTTATGTATTTGACAGCACAAGTAGGCAGAGCGGTAGGCAGAGGGAGAAGGAGAAGTAGGCTCCCTACCAAGCAGAGAGTCCAATGCTGGACTCAATCCCAGGACCCCAGGATCATGACCTGAGCCCTAACTGACCGAGCCACCCAGGTGCCCTTCTTTGGCTTGATTTTCTTTTCTTATTTATTTATTTATTTATTTGTTTGTTTGTTTGACACACAGAGAGAGAGAGATTACAAGTAGGCAGAGAGACAGGCAGAGAGAGAGGAGGAAGTAGGCTCCCTGCTGAGCAGAGAGCCCGATGCGGGCCTCGATCCCAGGACCCTGAGATCATGACCTGAGCTGAAGGCAGAGGCTTTAACCCACTGAGCCACCCAGGCGCCCTTTCTTTTCTTTTTTAAAAGATTTTATCTATTTATTTGACAGAGAGCGAGAGATCATAAGTAGACAGAGAGGCAGGCGGGGGGAGGGGGGGAAGCAGGCTCCCCGCTAAGCAGAGAGCCCGATGCGGGCCTCAATCCCAGGACCCTGAGATCATGACCTGAGCCGAAGGCCCAGGCTTAACCCACTGAGCCACCCAGGTGCCCCTCTTTGGCTTGATTTTCATGCTAAATGTGATTTTTTCTTTTTTTAAAGCCAACACGCTTCTTGTAGCAAGATTCTTGACAATCAAAGCATGAAACTGTCTTCAGTGCTCAGTTGAAGCCACCTGTGTCCCTGGGCACCTACTGGAGGGGACCTAACCGGGTACAGTTGAGTGAAATGCTCTTATCCTAGTGTGGAGGCAATAGCAGCTGCCCCTTTGACCGAAATACATCCTGTACCACGTGAACCACTGGCTGAACAAAACCCAACAGATGCGCTCCTGATATTCACGCCGGCACAAATCTGGGTTCCCATTTAAGAGAGAAAATATCTTTTTTAGCTGGCCCAAAGTGAAGGCGTGAGCTCTCTGACCAGTAGCCAGTGCCCTCAGGCTTCTTCAAGGCTGGCTGTCTAGGGGCTCCATGAGGTGCCAGCATCTGCTTTTCTCCAAATGATCATTCTCTCCACCACCGATGATCCTGGTCCGTTATCATTTACCTGTCTGTGTTTCATTTCCTCACCTTATCCAGGTGATAGTAATGTATGTGATCAACTGAATTACAACTAAGACATTAATGGATGCTGATGGCTTAATGTATGCCCCTGCCACATAGCAGGGAAATGTCCATGTCTTATCCTGAGGGACAACTGTGGTGGACATGGGAGCCACTATGTCAGGACATTGAAGGGATGTTGGGGGCACTGAGAAAATTTGTGTCCAAGAGCCCACCCTTGGGCCTCCATCGCCTCTCTGCCGCTGTGAATGCCAATCACAAATTCGACCTGACCGAAGGATCTGGTTATGACCACCTGTTAAATGCCAGTCCTCCTTGGCTGATTCAAAAGTACCCTTGCCCATCTACAATGAAATCCACTTGCTTTAAAAGAATGTGGATGGAAGGGAATGAAGCTAGACTTGAGGTTGCTGAGTGGGCAACCACCCTGTTTCTACTCTGAACCTGCTAGGCTAGGTCAGAGAATCAAACCCAGACGCTGGGAACAGGTGTGGGTAGGATGGCTGAGGTCATGCCTGGAATGCTTATTCAGAGACTAAACTCAAGCACTGGCCTGCCCCCTACTTAGTATTTCCTGAACCGCAGGCCCTTGGATAGCTTAAGCATTATGGATTCCAGACTGGAAAAGCGAGTACGTCCAAGGGCCTGAGTCATGAGTCAGAGTCTGAGTAATAAGTAGGACGTGGTCTGTAATTCACAGCCAAGGGTCTAAGCCCTGGAAATTCTGCTGGGCAGGTCTTCCACCATGGGCATGTCTTTCCCAGGAATACAGACATTTCTGCTTGGTGGCAGAGCAGCTGAGATGCATTAGGAAGCACAGAGCTGTGTAAATATAGCATACTCTCCGTGAATGCTACAGGAAGAAGAAAATAGGTACACTCCAAAAGATCTATAGAAGGAAAACACCCACTAAAAGCATTTTTTTCTTGGGAGGATTCACAGCTGTACACACTAAGTAAAGGAATGGGTGAAGGGAGGGGCGCCTGGGTAGCTCAGCTGGTTAAGTGTCCGACTCTTGATTTCAGCTCAAGTCAGGATCTTGGGGCCTGGGGATCCAGCCCCCGTGGGTGTCTTCAGGCTCTGCGCTCAGTGGGATGTCTGCTTGAGATTCTCTCTCCCTCTTCCTCTGTCCTTCCCCATGACACTCTTTCTCTCTCACACTCTAAAACAAACAAATAAATCTTAAAAAAAAAAAAAAAAGAAAGAAAGAAAAGAAATGGGTGAAGGGATTTGATTTGGGAGCTTTGCTTCTTATTAAGGGGAGACTAGAAACCAGAGAAATTTCCTCAGGCCTATGAAACTAAATCCATCCACTTTTTCTTAACCCAGAGTAAGATTTATGATGTATACTGTTTGGTTTGTTTAAACGTGGTATTTAGGCATTGATGAGGTCGGGGTGGGGAGCAGGAAGAAGCTAAATGGTTGGTATCACAGCCTGGCAAACAAAACCAGCCTTCTTCTCAGATATGGACCTGATGATTGTGTGTTCAATGTAGAGTGTGTGTTCTCGCCCACTCTGAAAGAAGTACTGAATTACAAAGAACTGCTAATTAGATCATTAATTCCTCACAGATGGGTTCTTCTGTGCCTTGTGTTAGGCAAATAGGCCAAACAGGTCCTCTTCTAGAGTCTTGGGAGGCTGACAGTATTATTATGCCCAACTTACAGAAGAGAAACCTCAGACTGAGGAAGGGTGAGGACCTTACTCAAACTAACGCTAATGAGAGTACTAAGCATGATTAACAGTGACCAAAGATAAAAGCGGGTGCTGTTGAGCATGTGAGACTCGAGGAAGGGGCCAATTCCACCACTGGAAGTCAGACAGAGAGGCAGGTTGGTCAGCAGTGTGGGGTGCAACTGAAGGACTGGGGTAATGCCATTACAACAGTCAACCACACGCCTGTGAGCAGCGGAGGCCTAGAAATGACCTCTCTCTGCCCTGTGAGCCTATGCCAGTGCATCAAGAGTGGTGCCTCAAAGCAGGGGAGCCCCTGCTCACACTATTTTGGTTTCAGTCATCAACCCAGGTAAAGCGGGGATTTACTCACTTTTCCTACGTGCAAGTTTGGTGTACGGTATATTGCACACTCGCAGTTCATACTCTGGCGGGGGTGGGGGGTGGAGAGGGGGAAGGGATCACTGGGCTCTCAGCTCTGGCTACTTTGTGATCTTGAGCAAGTCACACACCCTCTATGATCCTCAGCTGTAAATTGTGCAAGCCTAATGATTCCTCCTGTACAGGGTTGTTGTGAGGTTTCAATGAGAGAATGTCTGTGAAAGACTTTGTAAATGACAAAGCAGCAGACACACACTAGTGACAGCCCTGCCATGTGGCATTGGTTTTTCAGACGCATTAACACGGTGATGGATTAATTCTTTGTGGGTTGTAGTGGAGAAAAAGGTATTTCATGGAATTCACTGAGATATGTAAACAGAGAAAAAAAAATCCCCCGCATATACAATACTAGCAAGGGTTTTAGGTTAAATTAGACTAATAAACAGTTTTAAGACACAGGAAGCAAAATTCAGCTAGCTTTGTCATAAGAACTCCCCCAGAGAGCTCTCCCTGGTGTCTGCGTTACTGTTTTCATGGAATTGTAGTGCTGAAGGCACAGGTTACCAGGGGAAATGAATTCGTTACACTGCTCACACACAACTTATATCTCCCTCTCTAAAATGGATACATCCATTTTAGCTTCCTATTAAAATAACCATTACCAAGAATGCTATTTGATCCTGATAAGTAGAGACTACAGTTTTAGTACAGATATTTTTTGTCCTTTTAGAAAAGTCCCCAAGTTGACAGTTATTAGTATGTCACTTTCCCAATAGGAAAAAAAAAAAGGGGCCAGAAAAATAATTGCAGTTGAAAAATACAAATAAAAAAGCATTAATAATATTAATGTAATGGTCTAATTAAAACTTCCTTAAGAAAAATCTTACGCTCTCCTTTAGTTTTTTCTATGTAAAATGACTGTGTTTTATTGTCATAACTTCTTATAACTGCTAGAGTTATTAAACCCTGGACAGTTTTATGCAGTCAATGTAGGCCAGTCCTGAGCCCTGATCAATTTTCTCTCTATTTTTACCAAGCTTAAATTCCAGCACAGTTAGGGTGCAGGCATATCAGAGATTTGTAAGCTTGAATCTCCTGATTTGTAAAAAACACAATGCAGTCGCTCTCAGTAGGGATTTCTGTCTGAAAATAATTTGACACCCTGAATCCCTCAAAGTTAAATTTTCATTCATTTTAGTTTGTTTTGGAAAATGAAATAGATCATTTCAAAGAACATGGGACCTATAGTCACACTCATGGGAAATCATGTTCTTGGCCTCCTGCTTTATTTTTTTAAATGTTCTGTAATACCTTGGGAGATTAATCTCACTCAGAAAAGCAGCTTTCCAGCTCTCTAGCCTCCAACATCTCTCACCTCTCAGTCTGGAGTAGCAACTAGAATTGATATTTGCCCTGGAAGTCAGAATGAATGGTTTGGTCTCAAAGATCATTTGCATGAAAATGATTTTTGCATGTGACACCTGTGGAGACCCAGGATTCCACATGCTCCTTTTCCTCAGAACTTTGGCCTAATGTTCATCCTGGTTTAGGAAAATATGAATATTTTCTAAGAGACCAAATCTTGGGATGATGAGAAATTTGATAAGGTCTCAGATCTGGGGACACATATAATTGGTTTCCGAGAACCTAGGAGATAAACCCTTCCAGAAGGAAAAAGACTCTGAGAGCCCCTGCTTGTTAAATCATAGGCCTTCCTTCCTTCCTTACTATCTCTTTTTTCTCCCTCCTTTCCCCTCCCCCATTCTCTCTCTCTCTCTCTCTCTCTCTCTCTCTCTCTCTCTCTCTCATGAAATGTTTTTATTTTTCTCTGGGAGCACCTTTGTAATCTCACAGGGTAATATTTATAGTGCCTGGATTGGGGACTAAGACGGTATGGGCTGGTTTTCCTTGGTGACACTTGCTCACTGGCCTTGACTTCCATACATCCCTTTTGCTATTTTAGAGTAAAGAGTTCAAAGGTGTAGGGGACCCATGTGGTTCCTAGGTTCTGTGCCTGAGCTCATGATATGCTAGATAGGAAGAATCTGGAAACACTTGAGACAGTAGAAGGGACCATATCCACCTGCTTGTCAACACTTGGATTAGGAATCTTGGATCTTCTTAGCCAAGAAGATAGCTTGGTGCTGGAAGTCCCTGGCCCATAATAGGGTAGCCTCTGTCAATTCTGTGAAAACTGGTTTAGGTAAGACAAGGAGTGAATTAGGGCATAAGTGTATCATGAAAATAAACAGAGACATTAGCTTATACGCAGTTTACATCAGAACTAAAAATAGGGCACCACAGACCAGTGAAAATACAACATATCAAATCTTGTGGGACGCACTTAAAGCAGTGAGTAGAAGAAAATTTATAGCATTAATACTTATATTAGAAAATAAGAAAGATTTCAAATCAATAATTCAAGTTGTCACCCTAAGAATCTAGAGAGAGAAAAATTAAACCCAAAGTAAGCATAAGGATGAAAATAATAAAGAACAGAGATGAATGAAATAGAAAATTCATACAAAAAAAGAGAGGTGGAGAAAACCAATAAAGCCAAATACAACCAATAGAGGACTACATTACCTGATTTAGAGGCTTCTATAAAGTTATAATAATCAAGACAGTGTGATATTGGTAGAGGGACAAACATACAGATCAATGGTTTAAAGTAGAGAGTCTACAAGTAGACCTGAACAGAGATGGTCACTTGAATTTCTACAAAGTCCAACAAGGTAATTCACTGGGGGAAAGGATAGCCTTTTCAACAAATAGTGTTGAAACAAACCTATATAGAAAATAAGCAGACAAAAAAAAATCCGCGATCATTTCTTACAATATAAAAATTAACTTAAAGTGATCTTAGATCTAATATAAGAGTTGAAACTATAAAAATTCTAGAAGAAAATGAGAGAAAATCCTTGTGATTTTTGAGTTAAGCAAAGATTTCTTAAGACACAAAAAACACAAAGCATAAAGGAAAAAATGAAAAATTGAACTTCATCAAAACTAAAAATGTTTGCTCTTCAAAATACACTTGAGGAGATGAAAAAGCAAGCCACAAACTAGGAGAAAATATTTGCAAAACATGTTTGATAAGGGAGTTTTATCCAAAATAACATAAAGAACTTTTATAACTCTATAATAAGATAAACAGCTCAAAGAAATTGAGCAATTGTGAACAGATCCTTCACCAAAGAAAATACTAAAATGACTTAGAAGCACATGAAAAGATGCTAAACATCAGTAGTCATTGGGGAAATGCAAATTAAATGACATAGAATACACATCCATTAGAATGGCTAACATATAGGGTGCCTGGGTGGCTCAGTGGGTTAAAGCCTCTGCTTTTGGCTCAGGTCATGATCTCAGGGTCCTGGGATCAAGGCCCACATCGGGCTCTCTGCTTGGCAGGGAGCCTGCTTCCTCTTCTCTCTCTGCCTGCCTCTCTGCCTACTTGTGATCTCTCTCTCTGTGTCAAATGAATAAATAAGATCTTTAAAAAAAAAAAAGTAGCTAACATATAAAAGTACCCACAGTACCCTCAGAGGGGTTTAACTGCAAAGGCACACCAGGGCACTTGGTAGAGTGATGGAAATATTCTACATCCTAATTGTGGAAGTGGCTATATAAGGCTACATATTTGTCAAAACTGATTGAACTATAACATTTAGGTAGATTTTTAAACCACACATCGTTCTTCTCTTCATTCATCTAGTATTCTGTGATTTCCTCTACCGTGTACATTCTAAGAATTTGCTCTACTGGGCAGTGAGGCCTGTAAGTGCCCTTAGGTGGACTTTAGAGTTGAGCCATCATGGATTTTTATGGAGTTTATGGCATCAAAAGGGGTAATTGCAGCTCTGTAAATATTCAGCTGAAAGCGTGCCATGGAAGAGATTTGGAAAAGTTTGGGAAATGGACATTTATGGAAGAGCTTCAAGGCAGGACATATATTTTGAGAAATGCGATGGGCCGTCTATTTCACTGAGAACCCGTTACTATTGTTCCTTAGCGCTGCTTGTGTCAGGCCTGAGTCTGTAACCTTCCTAATGAAAACATCCTGAAATAATTTATAAAATACTTAGTGCTAAATTTTTTACTCTTCACTGTGTAAATCAATGAATCTTTTCTTTGAGTAGTTGCTTCATCTTCCCAGTGAGAAAACTGAGGCTCAGAGAAAGTAAATGCCCAGAGTCGGTGCAGAGAAGTGGCAGGACAGGAACCTAAGACCTTTTTATTAATTGCATGGATCCTTCCAGTGCCCGAGACTTGGCAGAATTTCTACCCAACTTGTTTGTCCATTTTCAGGCTTGAAGAATGGAATGTGAAAAGTATCTATTCTATTCTTCAACAAATAGCTATGATATGGTAAAACTTCTAGGTTCTCTTATAACCACGGCTTCATACTCTGGTAAAATATATGAGTTGAGGTTCTTTATAGAGGCAGAAATATGAAGAGATTTTAATGTCAAAGTCCCTATCTCCAAAGCAACTGACTCTCACTGGGGTGTAGGGAGGGGGGCATAAGAGGTCCTCTGACCTTGAGGCAGCCGCTATGGTCCAGCTCAAGTATCAGCCAGAGCAGCTGCCAACTTAATCCACCAAATAGGAAGACATTTCTCTGGAAATCCCTGTTCCCTGAACAGCTCCCATTAAACACTTGGGGCAAATTCTTCCACACAAGGCCAGTAAGCCTCATTAGGGAGGGAGGAAGGGGAACAGGGAGTGTCTTTCATTGTTGCTGCTCCCACTTCTGGAAAAATCTAATTGCCACATATATTTCCAATAAAATACTCAATTGTCCATGAGTGTGGGTGGTGGGCGTGGTCCTTGTCTTAACACACAGGTGTTATTTGCATGTATGTTGTATAAGAAGAGCAAGGGCGATGAAGGGAAGCTGAGGGGACCCAGAAATGGCCACAACAAGGCATGCCCAGGAGGGGAGGCTCACAGAGATTGCTTTCCAAGGGCAGCTGACCCGCCTTCTTCGCACCTTTTTACTGCCCTGTCCTCTAAGATTGACTAGGGTGTGATGTCATCTTTTTAAAATAAATGCAAGCATTAATACATGAAGTAAATCAAATGTTATTTCTCCCAAACTCTCTTTGCATTGACTGAGCATACAGTAGGTATGGCCTAGAAAAGTGGAAACTTAGAGGGCAATTTTCCAGTTAAAAACCAGTTCATGTCCAGGGGCTTTCATGGGGTTTTCTGGGAGAAATAGGATGTTACAGGATTCGTAGTGCCTCCTGCAGAAGAGTCTCTCTTCTGTGGGATTCAGTTTTGCCACAGGGCTAAATCTAAACCTTGTTGAGAAATTTATTTTTTTTCAAGAATGGGGGGGCAGGGCAGGTAGGCAACAATGTTCCTCTGAGCTAACAAAAAGCAGAATCCCAGTTTGCCACCGGTGGAGACTGCTGATGTCTGCTTTTTGCCATGATCAGTTTCTACACATAACCTGCCTATGTGATTAGGTGAAGAGAGAAGGTACAGGATAAAGTGGAGATTGTATGATATCAGAAATTGCAGGCAGCAAAGGCAAGGGCAGGTTTCACTGTGTGAATGGCTGTGAAGAAAGCACCTGGAAACAGAACATTTGCCTTCTTAAAAGCCTGAAGGTGACTAAAGTGAGTTTATGGATCAGTCAGTGAGCCCGAAACAGTTGAGATTCTCAGGCAACCTTATTCCCTGACACGTAGTAAAGAGAGGTAAGACCACCCGGGAATCAAGGAGAACTTTTGTAGCATACCCTAAATGTCCAGGGAAAGACTAATGATACAGTGTGAAATTCCAATATGCTAACCTTGCATTGGACAAATATTTAGTGAGTTGGGTTCTGAGGTAGTGAAAGTGAAGCAGGCCTCAAAAAATTCACAGAGGCCAGGAATCTGATGCTATGATGAGGTCTCTATTGATACGTCCATATTCTTTGCAACAGCGAATGCCAATCATCCTACTCCAGGCCGCTCCCATCTGTCTCACCCTTATCTTAGCAGACAGGCATGTGAATGTCGGGGTACATGACATGGGCTCAGTGGATGGCAGACAAGAAGCATGACTCTCCCCCTGCAGCCTCAGAGAAACATTACAAGAATATATGGGAACCCTGAATTCTCAGAATGTAAACTGAACTCTTCAGACAATTATTCAGATCCACAGTGATTCAGGATATTCCCATAAAATATGGAGTTTTCTCTCTCCCCCATTTGCCCCACTGAGTCCATGGCCAATGGTTCTACCCACTGCTCTTCACCACAAATAACGAACAAACTATAAGGACACTAGGAACATTCTAGGGTACACAGGTTTCTGGCTGACTATTAGACATTGCAGGCAGATCCTAGTCACCCATAGTTAGACATGACAGGGACCCATGGAGATCCTACCGTCATTGCTGAATAGACAGCTAATGAGGCAGAAAGGAACTATGATGGGAACTTCCAGAAGAGTCAGTGTCAACCCAGGAAAAAGTCAATGAGCCAGAAATAGCTGAGGCCTTTCAGCACCAGTCACCCTGAATTGATTCTGAGTTACAGGCACAAGGAGCTGGGCCTCAAGTCCAACGGGATCATTTACTCAAAAGTACATAAGGTTTGAATCTTTAAATATTATTAAACTGATGATCTTCAAAAGGCTGTTAAAGGAGTAAGATGTCAGTTCCTATGCAAATCTTGTAACAGTCATTAAGAAAAGGCTTGACTAGGAGACAGGTGTCTCAAAAACAAAGGCTGTTGGCTTTATGACTTTTCTTTGGTTCTCATTCTTTATGTCTAGTGGATGAACATTGACCTTCCTACTTTTTATTCATTCAGATCTCACCTGGCTGAAATCCCCTTGATGTTGCTGCACCCAGGGTATCTTTCCCTCAGAGATCTCCTCTCTCAGAAAGGACCGTAGAGTCTGAGGCTTCAAAGAGAACTGAGAAGTCACCTGGACCACCTGCCCACCAGAACAAGAATTGCCTGGGTATCTTTGACAGGAGTCATCCAGCCACACCCTGGGTGCCTCTGGTACGACATATGAAATGTAGCTACTTAATCTGTGGAAACAGTATATAGTCCTGAACTTGTCCTTTGCTGGTCCTCCCTTTACTTTAAGAGCAGTGAATCCTCACAACACTATTGACACCTTTTGAAACTGACCTCCACTCATGGCCATTCTGGAGGGCCTAGTCTTAGTGGATTACTGAATAATTTGCCCATCGAGTCACTGTTCTGAGTCAGGATCCCCCTCCATGAAGGATTAGATAACGGAGCAATTCTCCTCAGGAAGGCACCTTGAGGTGATTGCATTGTAGGGAGCTTAAAGCCATGAGCATTATCTAGAATTTGGTTCTTTTTTGATGGCTGACCCTCCAAGTTGGGGAGAAATTTATCTCTGAGCCTATAGAGTAGGAATATCATGGAAGAAACTGCATGAGATGTTAGTGAAGGGAAAAGAAAATATTTCCTACCCATTAAAGTAAAAACCAAGCACTGAATCTGACGCCAGATGTAGTGAAGTATAAGAAAAGCCAAAAGTGCTAGGCAGATTGCTAACTCCTGTGAGAAAACAAGAAGAAAGCTTCACTGATATTATCACAAATCATATTTTCAACATCACTTAGATGGATTTTGCATTTTGGTTTGGAGCCCTATTACCTGCTCCTATTATGGGGTTTTGCACCAGTGTTTTCAGAAAACAGGTCCTCCTGACTCAACTTCCACTAAATATGTAAGAAATCCAATTAACTTTCTAGAAATAAAGTTCCCATAAATTTTCTAGAAAACTTTACACTCCATTTTTTAACTGAAAAACTACCTCAAAATGTTTCCCCACACCAAACAATTGTTTTTGTCATTTTTCATTTGTGAAAATAAATATATGACACAAAATCATGTTACTTTTCAGTTTTCCAAAAATAGTTTCCCTTTATTACCTCATGAAATTAAGGTTCACTTGAGCCGATACAGTCAAGACAATAAGTAACTTTCTGATTTTTGAAAAATGCTGTTTGTTGTTCATTATCACCTGATGACCCAGGAGCACAGAACCAGGGAGTATTTCTTTGACCTCCCATGTCTGGGCAACACTCATATCCACACATCATTTAAGAATGTTCATGAGTGTGGAGGAACCATGAGCATTCTTCCTTGTGAAGAAATGATAGAATATTTCTTCCAGAGAGTGTTTGAGCCATGCAAACATCTAACCCATTGTAGGAAAAAGACATGGCCTTCCAAGTACGTTATAAAAAGGAAAACAACAACAACATCCAAAGGTATTAAGTGACCCTTAAAAAAAACCCCAATGAAGGAAAACCTGTGCTTTTCTGCTCCCAGCAGCACATGTTTAGGAAGCGCTGGTTTAATCAAGCCAAGACTATCTTTTTCTAGCCATAGACAGCACACTCCCAGAATCCATGAATCAATCAGAGGTTATGTTCCAGAGCGTACTTAGAACTCAGTTCAAATGTGCTCCTTCACGGTTGCTGGGAATGACACAAAAGCAGGGGATTAGTCTTTGGAAGCCCAGGGACGACACAGAAAAGGCTGAGCAAGGGCAAGTGGCCTTGGCGCAGGGGAACCTGGGCCAGCAGCCAGGTACCGCGGACAAAGCAGCTTCGGACTGCATGCGTCAGGGCCCAGCGTGCTTGGGCCCCCTCCCCTGGAAGCCAGGTGTGGGGTCACCCCGTAGGGTTAGAGTGAAGTCAATCTGTTTTCTTTTTTGTTTTACCAGCCTTGAACAAACAAACAAACAAACAAGCCCAAATTGGGGGATGACTTGTTTCTGTGTTTTCCCCACAGCTAGGGTTTCTTTCTGCCCCTTGGGAAGCCCTTCTTTCTTGCTGTGACCCCAGCAGGACGCTAGGTGGCATGGGGGAGCATTCCGACACGAGAGCATCAACACTAACCTGAGAAGTAGCTGCAGGTGAACTAGTTTCCTTACCACTCACTGCTGCCCTCTCACTGGCTGCAGCTTCTGCCACTTCTGCCTTCTGCACATTCGAATCCTCAGAACCAGGAGGCCCTATGTGTCCCAGACCTTGGCTCCCTGGGGTGGAAGGTGGATTGGTGGTGGCTTTCCGGGTTTGGCCTTTATACCAACTAGGGTAAAACAAGGGATCCGCAGGGTCCGTTGCTGCAGGGACTGGAGTTTCAGACTCTGTGGTCTGCTGAGAGCCAGTGGGCACAACCTCCCCCTTAATCGGGGCAGATACATTCAAAAGGAAAAAAAGAGGAAGAAGAAGAAGAAGAAAAAGCAGTCGGTTTTAGTTCCCTTTGGGTTTGAAAACTGAACTGTCTGTGCAGTGCCTGATTTAACTCATGTTCTAGTTGATCCCACCCTCTGCAAGTGCTCAGGAAAGGAGAGCTGCCAGTGCCCCTTTGTCTGGGGACCTTCACGTGCCCCTTCTTCTTTTCTGTGCTTGTCCTTCACTAGGTGGTAGTCTGGACAGACAGACAGCAGATGCCTGAAATGAAGGTTGCTTATAAAATATTTGATATAGGAGAAAGGTCAACCTATGCCACGATTAATATTTTGACATTCCAAGTGGGCTCTCCAAACCTCTTTTCTAAAATCCCAAATTGATCTTATTGATCAAATCCAACACTCATTTAGTTACCACACCTTTTTCAAATGAAAGATAATTCTCTAATTCAGAGTTTCCCCTCTGAGGTTTTGTTTCTATAGATAATTTCAATCCACTTTGAAAGCAGGTGCAAAACCAGGGCATCTTTTTAATGAATCTACATTGCCCAAAAACTCCACAAGTCGAGACCTCTCTGCCGAAGGTGTCATGAAGTCAGCACAAACGCTTAAAAACTGGACAGTGACATCTTATACAGGATTTGGGATGAATTATCTCCTAGGAAATTTCTGTAACAATTCTTTTTAACACATAATCTCATCAAATGATGGATACATAGAAAATTAGATGTCATTTGTTTGCCCACTTAATGAAAGATATAGTTATGTTGTCAGGGTCAGTGACAGAGATAAACTAGCATGACTTCTCTATTTACTACCTTTATTATCTACGGAAAATTCAAAGTTCTGAAGGTATAGTCATTTTTATTTCTCACCCTCTACCCCAGATCTGCTTTCAGAGCAGACCCAATCTTCATGACCTTGGCTCTCTATGAACTAACATATTACACACCTACCCCTCTCCCCTGCACACAAAAATTTCCAAAGATTGCCTCAGATTTGAGGGTGCTATTGGTGGGAAAATTGTGTTAAACTTGGACTCACCAACCAATTATAACAACAACGAACTGTTGAATCACCTACAGGACTTTCCCCCCTGACATTGTGACTGCTCTGAATTCTTTTGTCTTCCAAAAGAAGACAAATGTCTGGCCTATACTCTTTTCTTAAGACAGAATAAATTGTTTTGACTCTTTAGCAAGGAGGCACACCTGTGCGTCCTGTGGAACGGAACTGGTGAGTGGTTACCTGTGTCACTGGGACATCTGCAGCAGGTGGCTGAGCTGGAGGTGGCTCTGGGGAGGAAACTGGAAGTGCCCCTGGGGCAGCCTGGAGTTCTGAGGCCAGCTGAGAGGGCTCCAGGGCTTTCTCCGGACTTTCATCTTCTCCTGATGACTCTGTTCGAACATTTTCTATCTCTTCCACTTCTACTTCCTCCCCGTCTGCTTCCCCTCCTTCTCCTCCTTCTCCTTCTTCTTCTTCATCTTCATCTTCTGGTAAGGTAATGTGTTTTTAAAGTCATTATAATTGCCACTGCAGCGCTGAAATCAGTTAATGGCCAGTACTAACAGCCTAGATTCAGGTTTGGGCTACGGACATCTTCCCCATCAGACACGGAACCGTGGCCCAAGTGTGCCACATTCTAGTTAAATGTGGAACAGGAGAAATGTGAAGATGGGCCCAACCATCACCATTCTCCTTGTTCCCCTCCCCAGTACAAAGTGCAGTCCTCACTACTACTGTGAACTCTGCACCTGACTCCCACTCCCAGAGCCTGGCCAATTTATACCATACTTTGTCACATCTGCAAGCTCCTGGAGGGCTGGGGCTGAGATTGTCACTTACTTATCTGTGTCAGAGTAAATGGAAATGCAATTCTCTTCCCTTTCTCAGAAAACACACAAAACCCTGTCTTGTTTTAATGTCTTACCTCCTCTGTTCAGTGAATGCTGAATTTTGCCACAGTTAATGCCATGACTCTTTTCCTAACACATTGATCTTAATATTCCCTCAGGAAATATTAAGGAGAGAAGCCAATATTAAGTAATTTTTTAAAAAAGATACATCCTGAAGACTTGCTTCTAAAGTTACATCTGTATACACTGATATAGCTTCCTGGTTATTAGTGGTCTGGTCAAGGAGTCCTGTCATCTAGATGGCCATGATGAGTCAAGACCATCAAAGTTTTGGACAGTTCCAAGGTTATTTTCCTCTTTTCAATTATTTCATGAGAACTAACTTCCAAGACCAAATGGTAGGGAAGCATTTATAACTCATGAAATACAGCTGGTCACAGAGAGCCAGTTTTGTTTCCAGGTGTGACTTATTCTGTGACTCATTACTATTCTTGCCCTCTAAAGTCTGATTAAGTGGATGTGCTACAATATCTATCCAAATGTCTTCTACATTTTATTTTTATCTCATCCTTAACCTTGCACTTGATGACACCTCACATCATTATGGTTAATGCCTTGTGTAGGGTTGCTGTTGAGACATCATCATCACCATCAATTATTAAGGGTTTGACTACTCAGAGTCAAATGCCCAATAATGGCATTATAATGGGCACTGTGCTGTGCAAAGCTAAATAAACACTGTCAACCAACTACATGAACCCGTAATGATATAGAGTTTCACATTGGATTATGATCCTTGTATATTTGTCGGCATCCATTCTGGAGGTGATCCTGAATCCCCTCTTTTCCCTGCTGAACCCAGCTGCAGCTCTCACTCACCTGCAACTTTGGCTAAATGGTCACAAGAAAAACAAACCTCTGTAAAAATCAATTTCACGGATGATTTTTTCTTCTCTATTGAGGTTGACTGTGAAGTGGTTCATGTTCTCATAACCATGTTCTATTTTCTCCATCTGAAATGCCTTCGATGCTTCAGAAATTCTGCAACAAAGACAAGTTGCCACTTTCTGTCACTGTCTAATGTTTGATAGCCTTGGGTAAAAATGAAAAGTATGCATTTTTCCATAAAATGAAAATGACTTACTTTTGTAACAGGGTTTTGGCATTCTGTGAAAGCAAACAAAAGACAGACCTACTTAAATTCTTTTCATCAAAGACTTAATTCTTTCCTCTGCTGACTCTGAAAATCTTAGAGCTTAGTTTCTAAATGCTGTGAATAACTGCTGTTTTATACCAGAACCCTCTTATATTTAAGTGATGCCATGGTTTCTTAAATATATGCTTATGAATTTGTTTAAACAGATGGAGATATGAACACATAATGAGCTTATATTTTACTTGGTAAAATAAATCAAAATGAGATGTACATAAAATAACAAAAATATGGTGACAACTACTTCTCCAATTAGGTACCAGAAGGAGACTTACCTGCAGAAACACTGCCATTTCTGGTTCATCCATGAACTGGATTCCTGATTCAACCAACTTTGACACGTTTTCCAAATGATCAGAATACTTTTTGATCAGAGCGCGGACATGTTCCAGTTTCTCCTCTTGGGTTCGCGTAATGACTTGGGTCATTTCATTTTTCCTCTCCTCCAGGATGCCATACAGGTAATCAAACTTCTCACAAAGCTCCTGTTTCTGTTTTCTGCAGCATTCCTGTTAGTTGGGTTAGCTCATGTTAGAAAGTGTTTGAAAGAGTGTCTATTTGGAGGAATCACCTGGAATGTTTTGGGAGATAAGAAAATTTACTTATATAGGGTATTTTTTTTCTTTTCCTTAAAGCTGTCCCTTAGATATAGATTCCCATTGTGTTGATGCTTTGAAAATCTCATATTCATCAAATCTGATACTTAAACCCAAATCAACCAAATTGGCTAAATGGATCAATGTTTTTTCACTATGCTCTTTATAAATGGAGAATTTCATAGAAATGAGGACATGTTTTTAAAAATTGTATATTGGTTAGATAGCTTATAGTTTTGTGTTTTGCCTTAGGGTGAGTGTGTGTGTATATGTATGTATGTGTAAGGAAAACACCATGATACTTCCTGGTTTGTACCCTTCAGTCTCTCTCTGCTCCACCTACTCTACTCCTGTCCTAGTCTCTGTCTTCCCAGGAGATTCTGAGCCTCCCCACTGCCCTCTGCATCTGGAATTTACTTCAGGCAAACCCATACACTACAACCAAATTCATTTTCCTGGAGTACATTTCCCTGGGGTATAGTACTTTTCTCTGACTACTCATTTCCCGAAGAATAATATTTAAACTTTATAACTGACTTTCCAGCTTCTCCATGACCTAGTTCCAGCTTTCCTTCATAGTACTGTACTATTTTTCATCACATACCCTGTATCCAGCAAAAAATCACTCTTTGCTCATCATTTCCCCTCTGTTTAGAATGTTCTTCCCCAATCCACAGTTGCAAACTCTAAGTAATCTTTTTTAAAAAATATTTTATTTATGTATTTGACAGAGAGAGACACAGCAACAGAAGGAACACAAGCAGGGGGAGTGGGAGAGGGAGAAGCAGGCTCTCCGCTGAGGAGGGAGCCCGATGCATTGCTCCATCCCAGGACCCTGGGATCATGACCTGAGCCGAAGGCAGACACTTAAAAACTGAGCCACAAGGGCCCCAGCTCTAAGTAATCTTAAAGACATTGTTGGAATACCAGTTCTTCCATAAAATGTTCTTTGATCTCTATGACTGAATGCCATCTTTTAGTTCTTCTGAAATCCCATAATAGTTACCACCAGTGGCATATACCTCTATCCACCTAGTCCTCTATTTATCTAATACTCTCTAAGACAGGGAAATACTGGATCTGGTCTTTGATTCCCCGAGAGAAAGAAAGAAAGACTGTATGGGAAATTAGACTTGTGCATTTGCATTGTGTGGCCGAAGCATCTCTAGTACCATTTAACTTTCTTTACTCTGAGTCCATGTTAAATCATAAGTAACTTTGCAGTTGGCCTGGTCATTGGCCTTTTGGTTTTTCAAGCTCCAGTAAGCTTAGTGTATATATATGCCAATTTCCTTGGATCTGACCATCTCTGGGTCTAGGACCTTTACAGCCGAGAACAGGCTTTGAGACACCAATGATCCAACATAGCTCTCCTCTCCGGTGGGGGCTTCTTGAGAATCCAGCCAGTTTATCTGAGATCTATGACCTTTGTGACACTTATTATGTGTTCTTTCATTTTAGTAAACACTGGTCTCTTAGATGTCAAGTATCATTTTCTTCCTATACATGTGTTTCTTAAATATCTAGAGTATAGTCTCTTTAAGGATAGAATCTGGGTCTGCCTAGGACATATAGTAGTTTGGACAAGAGATATTCAGTATATATCAGTTGAACAGGTTTTTTACAACTGTGTTTCACTTTCCCCCAATTTCTCTACTATTCTTTGAGTAAGGGGGAGAAAATGGATAACCTAAACCAAACTGTTGATTACGAAGATACTCCAAAAATGTGCAGGAAATACATCCCTCACTCCACTGCCTCCTTTTAACACAGTCAATTCTTATCATATTTTCTGGCCAATAATCATGCATGAAGGAAGTCTAATGATTCTAACCATTTTTGTAGTAGTTACCAATTAATGTTGTCATCCACCCATCCACTCATTCATTTTGCAATCAATTCTTAAGCTTATCATTTGTGTC
The DNA here is from genome assembly GCA_002007465.1 of Ailurus styani. Taxonomy (NCBI): domain Eukaryota; kingdom Metazoa; phylum Chordata; class Mammalia; order Carnivora; family Ailuridae; genus Ailurus; species Ailurus styani. Next base: position 2,310,385 of record LNAC01000131.1, on the reverse strand, counting down.
AGGCACTAGGCAAGCCTCTGGGGACCCAACAATGAACTAAAACATAATTCCTGTTCTCAAGGAGCTCAGGTTTACTGAATGAGAAAGACTATGGGCCAACAATATAATAGCAACCCAGTAGGCTGAATAATTGAAATATGTTAGAGATTTATACCAGGTTTTATGGAAGCATATGGGTGCAGGACATTCAAGGGGAGTAGGGGTGGATGGCTCAGGAAGAACTTCTTAGTGGAAGTGATACCCAGCTTTGGCCATAAAGGATGAGTGGGAACAGAGGAGGTGTGAGGAGGGGATGAAGATCTACAGAGCCTTGACTGTTGTCAAGGTAACAGGACAAGGGCTCACAAAGCACGTCCAGACATGAAATCACTGGGCTTGCCAAATTTGCATCCATTTCCAGCCCTTTAGCTTGAGATCTGGATGATTATGAGGCCTCAGAACTGAAGCCTGTTAGTAGCTTCCCAATCAAACTTTCTTTCCCTATATTGCTTTCTGTTTTAAGCTCACAGGAAACCTTGTGCCCACTGCATTCCTGAAATATGCCTCTCTGATGTTCAGAAGCTCTACTGTTTACTGCAAACATATGATGGTTTCTAGCTTATTTTTCTAAAAGAAACTGCACATTTGAAACATATATAACAAATAGTTAGATGTGATGCTGGTAGAATATTTTTGTTTCTCAAAAGTTTTCTTCCATATGATTTAATATGTGTGAGAAACTTCAAGCTCACAAAACCCAAATTATTTATAATGAGACTCATGTGAAATCATGTGTCATGGCTAGTGTTTTATTTAGTGGTTTAAATGAAATAACCACTTCATTTTTACATTATTTTAAATTCCAAGTATATTTTATTTCCACTCAGGTTTTCTAATGATTGTTACTACATTAATTTTAATAAAATCACTATCATTTTAATAGCAACTATTATTTACTTATTTACAGTCTATGAAATGCTACCTTATGCATAGTTTATGCTTGATGATGATGATGATGATGATGATGATTATAAAACTACATGCTGTATAAAACCCTTGTAATATTACCTGACATGTTATGGGTACTATATCAGTGCTTATTAAATTTAGATCCAATTATCCTTCATTTGAATTATTCCGTTGTGGAATTTTGAAGTTGCATGGAATATCAGAAGTAAGCTGCCCCGAAGCAATCATTTCACTCATGTGGAAACCGAAGCCCAGCAGAGCTAAATCATTTTCTCAAGTCATTCTGCCATTTATTGTTGGTGCCTGGCTTCGAGCCAAGGGTTTTGAACTCCTGGGCCACAACTACTCCTACCATATCCTGCTGTGAGGTACTTGAAAGAAACTTGAAAAAAATTTTATGTGAACTACTGTGAACCAAATATATGTCTTTTAACAAAGTGACTCTGCAGCAAGTAGGCTTTTAAAGAAACCTCAAATTGTTTCAGAATTATATTCATTAGTCCATTCCTTCAGTAAAATTCACTAATTACTATGTACCAGGCATTAGAAGACCTAAAAACCTGCCATAATTTTTTCAGTGTTCATGAGAAAGGTAGAAAAATGATTATATTTTCTAACAACAACAACAAAAAATTTCTTTTTTTCTCTTGCTTAATGTGCCTTTAGTATAATTCTATGCAAAATATAGTAAGAGTCAGAAAAATCTGTTTCTAAAAAAGGAATTTCTTGGAATTATGAAACTCATAGACTTTTAGAAATGAACCTAAGATGTTCAGGTTAACCTACTGTCAGATTCAAGTGAGAAATACTCCATGAAATTAAAATTCTTCTATTTTTTTCATACTCTCTGAGGTAGAAGCAATACATGAGAGACTAAGCTGGGCACCCTTCTGTCCTTCTGGACTACAAGACCTTCAAAGTGCTATAAAAGTCAGTTAACAACAAACACCTCAGTTTATCGACTCACCCTCTGAGGTAGTCAGGGAACAGGTATATGCTATGAAAGAAAAAAATTTTTTTAGAGGCCATCTCTCTAGTGATAGTGATTACTCTGAATTTCAGTACCTGCTGTGCCTTTGTAAATATGGACCTGAGATGCTTTCAACATTGACTTTCTAGTAACCTGAAAAATGGAATGGGAAAAATGTGGACTTCTGCCTCATCAAAATGTCTGCAGGTAGCATACTTTAAAGGATGATTGTTACCTGCAAAAGCATGATAGCAACCATTTTTATCTCTTTTCCACAAAAACTTCCTCACCTCAAAGATTTTTTTTTTTTACTTTTAACATTCTTTTTCACTTATTTCAGTTAAAAGTCTTGGTTAAAAAAAAAGGCTTCAGGAAAAATTCTTGGCTGTGTACCTTCCCTTACCTCCACTTCTCTGGATAGTAATTGAATCAAGTTATATACTTTTTGAACTGTGAAGTTTATTTTTTCAAATATTCTCCATTTTCTCCCTTTTGATATCTGGGGTTCCTATGTCCTGTGTGTGTGTGTGTGTGTGTGTGTGTGTGTGTGTGTGTGTGTGGAGGGGGCATGTACACGTTCACCTGTGTGAGCGTGTTTAGCGACTGAAGTAACTTCCATCATAAATGCACTTGGTATTTGCCTCCAAGCATATTCTGATTCATAACCTCCACTGCAACATGACCTATCTCCTGGGTCTGCCAGGACAGTTAGAAGAACCAAATAAAAGTCATCTGTAATCCTTGAATGACAATAAGATTCGTTCCATTTCTAAGGTGAACCCAGTAGGGATGCAATATATCAAAAAGGGGTGATTTTATAAAGGGAAAACAATGGTAAAATGGTAAAATGATGACAGGTGGAATATCTGTTTCTAACCAATGTCATAATATCTGGCTGAAAAGAAAAAAAAAATCAAGTAACCATTTGGTCATTTCCCTAGATGTGAGTAGGTAACCTTATTATTTATCTAAAACCCATTGTTTAGCTGTTGCTTTCATAGAAAGGTTGAAACAGACAGACTCTAATTTTTAGCCTCCTTTCTATTTTACTGGCGATAAGATATAAGATATGCAGCTGCAAAAGGAAACATTCCATGGAAAAAATCAACAGACACTCTCCTACTAAAGACTATAGAGCCCACCTCTCAAAGTACCATCATTCCATTGTTTTTAATGCCAGATTTTCAGTGGGTCACCTTCTCCCCAAACACTTATTGGTTTTATGGTCTAACTCCCCTCCTAGAAAGCAGGAACCTTTTCTGTTTAGTTCATCACTGCTTGCCAGCATTATGTGTGCAGAATACAGCATAGAGGGCACAATGAGAAAGATGGTCTGAATGGCTGAGTGAATGAAATATGACTTCTCTCAAGGGATATTCAGTCCTCAAAAATTTCTATGTTCCCAGAAAATAGATATGTAAGTAGATACTCCAAGCCTCTGCTTCATTCAGTACTCACAAGAAAACAGCAAAAAAACAGCTGTGCAACCGTAGCGAAGCCTCTTAGCCTCGGGCAGTTTTCTTATCTGTGCAATAAAGGCTGGGACTGGGTGATTGCCAAGGCCCCTTCTGACCCTGTAGTTCCAGACCCTACAACTCGAGGTAAATGTCGAGATAGCTCAGTCTTCGGTCTATAAAATGTCTCTTTCCAGTCCTGGCAAGTTTCAGAGTGGCTATCTCCAGTATGAAGACATAAATCGGATCTCACGGCCCTGCAATGTCAGTCCCAGCTCGGGAATGTGCCAGGGCTGTGACAGGAAAACCTAAGACAATTGGAACCGCTGCTCTTACCATGTAAGGAACATGCCTGTGTGACCAAAATAGAGCTGCAGATAAGCTCTTCGCCCCACCACTTGTCACTGAGCAACCGGCTCCAGCCGGCTCATTCACATACCCACCACATTCCTCGGCCACTCATCGACACCCACACTCGCGTGGTGCGGCCGCTCTGGTCTGGGAAGGGCACGCTCAGCCTCATTTGAAATACAGGACTTCAGAGTTCCCTTCGTTAAGCCCAATAGGATTTTCTCTCCTCTCCACCAGCCCCAGAAGAAGGGGAAAAACCGCAGACAGCAGGTTAATAACGCAAAGAAAGGACTATCTTAAGGTAGGAAGAGTCTCCCGAGGTGATCAGCCGACCCTTTGCTCCTAAAGCCTCAATTCCTAGCACTTGGGAGAAGTCCCACGAGGGCAGAGTAGGACGAGAAGCTGGGTCTCTGCGGGGCTACAGTAGAGAAGACAAATGAGAATAACACGTTCCTTCCAGGCACGCGAGCTGGAGTTCAGCCCCTCTCCGGTCGTGGGGTGGCTTGTGCAGTGCTCAGCGAAGCAACTCTACCCAGGGGCCGTGAGCCTCAGGACTCCCAAATTCATGCCGTTTTCCTCTGTTACCATGTTGCCACCTATTCGTGTTAGAAGAACAATTATGTTCTAATTCATGGGGTCTCTAAAGCTTACTCCTGGGGTGTCTGTCCAGTCCATTTAGAAGCTCCTTAAGTAAGCGCTGTAAAGCAGAGAGCCCTGCAAGCTCGAGCCCGGACTGACTTGCGCCTTCTGACTTGCGCCTTCTGGCTCAGTGAAAGCCGCCAGAGCACGGCGAGACGAGCAGTCCTTTAATTTGGTCCTGTTCTCAGTGGAGAGTCAACGTGTTTCCCAGAAGAGACTTAGCTTCCCTTCTGCCAATATTTTAAGTTACCTTCAAGCCTCTTAGATCAAGAATAGGGCTAATATCTTCTACCGTTCATGTTCAAATGGAAATGGGTTGCTTAGCCCCACATCATAATTGACCAAGACCCTGATAGTCTAACACCATTTAAAAATGTTCCCGATGCCCCAGTGGTTCAATTATTAGCATCGTTACAATAAGTGTGTTCTTCCCAAGCTGACTGTGAGAATAATATGAGGTAACTTAATCAAGCCCCTGGCATGTGCCTCTTACCCCAACTTAGGCATCACAATAACACTGTGAAGAATGTATTACTAACCCCACTGTATCAGTGAGGAAGTTGAGGGACTAAGAGCTTAAGTTACTTCCAAAGGTCATATAGTTAAATGACAGCTAAAATTCAAATTCTGAAACCTGGTCTTTTAAGCACATGTTCTATTGCCTTTAAAATGTTACCTTAAGGGACGCCTGGGTGGCTCAGTTGGTTAAGCGCCTGACTTCGTCTCAAGTCATGATCCCAGGGTCCTGGGGTCAAGTCCCACACCTCGTTCCTTGCTCATTGAGGAGCCTGCTCCTCCCTCTGCCCCTACCGTTCCCCCTGCGTGTGCTCTCTTTCTCTCTCTCTCTCTCTCTGACAAATTAAAAAAAAACTTTAAAGAAATGTTGCCTTAAAAATTCTGGCATGCTTATTAAAATGATTCTTATATTTAGACTTCATATTTGTAAGCATGGACAATGTCCCAAAAGCTGTCTGGATAAAATTATTGTTTTGGAAGTACAATGGATTTGTTTTCACTGTAAAAATCACTGGAGGATCTTATTAAAGTTGTCATTTTTCAGATAATGGAAATGCTCAAGATCAAATATTTATTATTCAGCTTATAGCTGTTTTCTTTAGACATGCATCCATACAAAGCAGGATTATTTGTAGGCCTGCCTGCCTGCCTCAGGAGGCCAGTATTAATAGCCTACTCTCTTGGGTATCCAGTGACATAGGATAAGTGCCCTTTGTAAAGACTGTAAGATGGAGGTTATGATTTCTAGGGATGAGGAAGGAAAGCCAAGCACATTTTTCTGGAAGCAGAGAGCTCCCAAGGCAGTGTACTTGTCTATTCCAACCAGCAGCTCTCTTTCTGAGTCAAAGACCGTCCCAGAACATTTCCTGGCCTGGAAAGGCAGGTGTGGCTCCGGATCATGCTGAGCTTGTCCAGAACAGTCTAGAACAGTCTAGAAAGCCCTCCAACAGCCTCAAGTAGAGAGTTCTGGGAATATCTCAGGCCGAGCCACAATCAGCCAGGCATGCTAAAAAGACCGAAGGCTCCTTCGCACACTGTCAGCTCACAGCAATGAGAAAAAAAATGCCACTCCCCTTTTGACACAGTTCAGACTGCCCTTTCATGACTACAGTCCTTCTCAAAGCTACTCAGAATCATTGTAAACTCATATAAACTGCATACATTATTTTTAACGGATAACAAGGAGTCCATAGTGTGATTTAGCCCAAGCTCAGCAGCTCCCCAGGGCTGGTCCTGGGCCAGGTGCCTGACCAGCCCAGTCCTGCAAGACATTACATGATCAGGGACAAAATTAGACGTGTGTAAGGAATGGACACTCCTACCGAAGGCAGGTGTCAGGGCCCCAAGTGGGAAGGGGCGAGGTAATTAGGGAAGGATAGTGCCCACCCAGGGACTGCTCCATTTCCCATCCCTAAGGGGTTCTTCACCAATCAGAAGAGAGAATTCTTTAACAGCTCCCCACCCCCTGGCCCAGAGCCACCACTGGCTTCCCAGAAAATGTTTCCAGGCAGGTGGTGAGCAAAGCCAGGCAGGAAAACAGCCACCCCAGGGAAGATGGAAGAGCAGGAGCTCCGTGACCTGAACAGGTGCAGAATTCACCTGCTCCGCAAGGTAGGATCATTTCACTCTAAGCCGAGAACCTGCGGTGCTTCATGGCATGCTGCCTTGCAGGCCGGCATGCACAAAAGAAGCCTCTGGTGTTTTGCTCACTGATATGGCCCTGGCTCTCTGGAGATCACCTCAAGGATTACAGGTGCATCTGTGGCCATTTGTGACAGGGTCTCTGGCCTCTGGCCTCCTCAAATGGAGGATATTTGCATCAAGTAAGGATCATAAAACCAGAGACCCCCATGAGGCTCTGAGCCAATACCCACATCTCCAGATGAGCCACCAAACTGATCTGAAAGAACTGTGCTTATCTGAGCCACATTCACTCATTCTTTATTTTATTGGTTATTAAAAATGTCAGGCTCGCTTTAGAAAAATGTGAAATATAGGAATACATAAGGAAGGCAGTAGACCTACTGTTCACTGCTCCTAACCTTTTGGTTTCTGGGGTTTTCTCCCCCTATAAATGTATATGGGGAGTTATTTATGAATATATACATTCTATACAGTTTTATTTCCTTAAGGTAAAATCTCAGAAGTGAAATAAATAAGTAAAAGGGCTGGACACATTTAAGACTCTTGCCAGTTTACGGCTTCATCGGAAAGCCCTACAGGAAACAATTATACTCCTCTAGTAACCTGTGAAAAGACTTGTAAACATGTGTCATGTTTGATGAATGTTTTTCTCAGGAATAATAGGGGTCATAATCCTGACCTCCACTGCCAGGAAGTTCCTCCTGATGTCTGCACTAAATCCCTTCTGCCGACTTAACTTCAAACCTGTTCCTTCTTGTCTTGTTCTCAATAAAAGAAAAAACAGCTGCTTCCTCTTGTGCCCTTGAGCGGCCTCCAGGAAGAAAACCAGTTGTCAAATCTTTCCTCACCCTCTCAGTGTCCTCTGAGGCTGGCTGAATGGAGCCTGAGTTGTTTGCTCGAGGCCAAAGGTGACCCAGAGCTTTTCTCCTGTTTATGTTCCGCAGCCTCTACGTCCTGGACAGAGGTCTCTGATGAAGGCCTGACCAGTGATGAGTATAGAGATTACCTCACTCGCCCACAAGCAACACGCTCCTATTTATACACTCAAGACTCAATATGGTACCACACTGGAGTGCTGATTCATGGCGTACTGATTAAGTTGTATTGGGCCTTTACCGTAAGTGAGCAAAAAGAAAAGAGTTTATAATGTCCACTTTGTAATCTCTTTGGCTCTTCGCCAATAGAAAACTTTTCTTCTATAAATGGATCCCAGATTTATCATGCTCTTTTCCGGAATATGAGCATGGAGAAGAGAGGACATTTATTTTAATGATGTGTAAATCTAAAATGAGAGGATTATGGTCAGTGTCTTGAAATCATCATCTAGGAACCCACCGTTGGCTTTTGATAGAATTTGCCTTTCTAACAATAATATAATGAAAACAGGATACTTACCAGGCACTCACCATGTACTAGGCACTGTGGTAAGCATTTTGCTTATGCTTATTTAATTTCCCACAGTAACTCTATAAAATGGGCACTATGTCCCATTTTTACAGAGGAGAAAAATGAGGGATTGAATGTACATGAGAATGGATCTTAAAACCTAATGCTTAGTTTAAAAAAAGTAAGCAGAATGAGAAATACAGCACAATACTATTTATAAAAGTAAAAGGTGTGTATATAAAACAATAAAGATTTTATAAGAGTAGAGGTAAACAGAACACCAAACATGTTAGAGTGGTTATTTACAGAGAAGAGAGTGGGAAATTGGGATGAAAGGAAATAAATAGATAACGAGAGGAGACTTGCCACAGCAATAAGGACAATGCCTCAACATTGCACCTGAGGCCCAAGCAAAAAAAAAAAAAAAAGAAAAGAAAGAAAACCAGGTAACCCCAAGACTTAAAGCAGGGAGATGGCAATAAATGGCTCCGGGTTACAGATCCAGAGAGCTGTCCTCATCCAGCTGTCTTGCACCTGCCCTCTGGGCTCCCTGGCTAAACTAGTCTGTGAATCTTTAGTTCTTGACAATGTACTTGCCACATAGCTAAACCTCTTGAGGCTTCAGCATTTTGCCTTCAGCAATTACACAGTTTATATTGGATCTTGAGGAAGGGTGGATTCACAGTATTTCTTACAGGCCAGACTGAAGTGTGAGCTAAGCAGCCAGCCATTCATGCATCTGCTCATCCAGTTTGTACTCAGCGTTTCTTAGGTCCAAGGCACTGGGCCAGGCAGAGGGCAAGGATGGATGAGCCAGAACTCTGGTCTCAGTGAGCTCCCAGCTGCTGAATCATTCTCTAACCACGGTCAGACACATCTGTCTCCTCGTGATGTCCTCCTTTGTGACCCTGCTGTCAGAGCACAGATAGGTAGCTTGAACCTGTACCAGGATTTCCCAAAGCACTAACCAGCATGTCTTAAGATTGTTTGGACTTCCACAAAGAAAGAGGGCTGTCATGGTAGATAACACTCGTTTTATTACAGGGAATTGATTTTTGTTGTAGCTAATCTCTCAGAATGGGTTGACCAAGAAAGGACAACAAATGTCACAATCATCCTAGTAAATGTGGCAAAATCTGCCTCGTTAAATCATGTGGTAACTTGTCGTCCTGAGCCAGGAGAGTGTTGAAGAGACCCACGAGGAAGGAGGTCATTCTGTAAGGAAAGCATGGGCGGCATGAGGCAGCCACAACCCCCCTAGGAGTTCAGGCTTCATTTATATTTGGTTTGAGTTGCTTGACCTACCTCAATAGTTTTACAGGTGTCTTCCAGCTGACTGATCACTCCTTGGACTCGATCATTGCTTCCCACGAGGACAGCAATGCCATCACTGAGATCAGACTAATGAAGGGAAAAGAGGCATGCAAAATTTTAGGAGTTTTCTAGTTAGCACTGATTGAGGACAAATCACAGTATTGTCCTCAGGGATTCCTAAGGCAGGGTGCATCAAACCCCTTAGGGGTAACAGTGAGGCTTAGAAGGCCTGTCAACCTCCTAGTCTTGTAAATAAAATTTTGTATGGATGGGTACATAAGTGCATTTGTCTGGGAAGAGGTTTCATAGTTGTCACCAAATTCTTAATGGAGACTGTGACCCTGCTAAAAAAATTATAAACACTGAATTATAGACTATAGATAGAACATATTATGCACCTTCTATGTGTTAGGTGCACAAATACATATAGATAAGACTAAGTCATTACAAACTTGAAACTGAGACATTAGATGATTCTAGGGCAGAATTTTCAATGTGAAATTCCTCCCCTCTTTTGACTCAAAGAGATGACACTGTTTGTACTTAGCCCTTTCCTAGACAGGCTGTGGACCACCAGGCAGCACTGAGTGGGGACTTAGGACACCTACCTGCTTGGTCCAACTCTGCCTTTAAGTTCTTTATGAAGTTGGGCAAAGATGTAATCAATTTAGACCCTAGTTTTCTCATACATAAAGTGTGAAGATTGGACCAGAACAGTGGTTATAAAACATTTTAGAGCCTCAGAACCCTTTTTTCAAAACAAAGCTAATATGGAGTCCCAACAGGTAAAAGTGAAGTGGCTTTGCCCAAACAGGGTGGAAGTCCTGCCAGTCCATCCTTCTGTCCATCCCACATGAGTTTCTAGGGCTCTGAAGGAAACCGTGTGAAACAAGTACCATTCGGTTCTAACACACCATAACTTGAGCGGGGTGGGTGGGTGTGGAAGGAAAAAGGGGAAGTAAATCATAAGTGGATGGAAAAATAAATAAATGTTATAGATATCTTGATGAATCCTGCTGCTTCATAGCAGCTAGTACTCGCTGGTTCTGACTGGTGTTGCCTGAAAGTTTGATTTTCACATTTGATTCCAACTCTGATCCTCACAAGTAAAACACTGACCAAATGTGGGTTCTATGATTCTTCACAGAAAGAAGCTGAGCTACGAAGCCGCTCAAGTTCTAGGTGCTGGGAGTGGCTGCATTTCTCTGAGCACAACAGTGCCTGTTTATTTGCATTAATTGGGCACATTGCTTCTTGCCAATGGATGAATCCGGCTTGCCAAGTCAGTGATAAGCTGGAGGACAAACTATAGTTGGTCACAGTGAGAGCGCCTGAGGCTGAGGCCATGGATTTGGGGGCGGGGGTGCCAAACAGAGGGGGCTTTTCAGCAACTGGCCTGGGGCAAAGGCCAGGAGGCCAGTCTAACCTAGCCTTGAAGCCTAATACAATAGGAGTGGGGGAGAAAGCCTGGGAGGGATGTGGCAAACAGAACCTTTTGTTAGCGAATGAAGACACATTTCTGTGCCTGTTGTGAAAAGTTATCTTTTTCGTATCTATAGTCTGAACTTCAAATAGCTCAGACCAGGTGCCAACACACTGCTTGTCTCCTGCAAACTCCAAAGTGCCCCAAAAAACAGCGACCCTTGCCCTCTGCACACCTTTCTGCCCCTTGGCCCCCCTTCCCTCTCTAGCGGCCCCCTTCTTCTCCAGGGGATCTAGTTGGGGGCCATGAGCTCACCAGCACTGCACCCCGTCCCGCTCCTCTGCACCTCAGGGCTGCGTGGCTTGGGCTGGTCCCCTTCAGCGAAAGGAGCCAATCCCGCAGGCCCTGGAAAGGGGCTGCAAAGGAAGAGCCACAGGGACCAGAGAGGTTCTGTTACCTTCTGCCTCTGGAACACGTGAGTTAGGGGCGCCACCTGGCAATCCTTGTGTGCCCCGAAGACCTTGCACAGAGAGCAGGTGGGCACCTCACAATTCAGACAGTAGATGTTGATGCGTTCCTCCTCGTGCTCCTCACACATGGGCTGGTCGGACTTCTTTTCTGGTCTGGGAGGAGGTAGGCAGATACATGTGTCAAAATTCCCATTGGGGCAAAGCAGAGAGGGGTGATTAGCATTGCTATTCCAGAAAACTCCCAGGGTACCCTTCTTGAGCTCGGAGCCCTCCAAAATCAGTTGCCCTGTGGGCTTAGCAGTGGCGTGCTGATAGATTTCTAACTACCAGCCTGGGGGAGGAGGTAGCACACGGATACTCTGACCTGTAGCATTTGACAATTTCTGTGGTGAGTGTTCCCATCATGGCTGATTTCAAGTTATTGAAGGTTTAAAACCCAGCTAGTGGAATTCCTGAAAGTTGAACACTGGGTTTTTGTGTTCGGAGTGTGCTCCAACACTGTCTCCACACACTCACAAGTCTCTTGAGATACTTTTCGATTATGGGTAAAGAAGGAGACGTGGCGGATACACTAAATTTCAAGTTTACCCCAGCTTTGCAGAGCCTCTAGATCCCAACTCACCAGCCTCCAGCAAACACCTTTCCCACCAAAAGGAGGAGGGGGGGTGGGCTGGAGGAACCCAAATCTTTGATTATTAGTCTAGATATTGGTGGGAAGTAGCTCTGTGTAAGAAGGAAAATGTCAACACGTACTTCATTAATATCTTTGGGTCTCTTTCTGCCGTTCAGAAAATGAAATACAAATAACTTCCCGAGTGAGGACTTGACACTGATTAAGAGTGGTTAATAAGTGCTCAGTGAAGGTGAACAATACTTCAAGCAATAAGAAAAATGCAAAATGCTGTTCTGGGATGTGGTGGTAACCTTGGAAGTAAGGTTCTCACAGATAATCCCCAAGTTTCAGTTTTCCCAACAGTTCAGCACCACCCAAGACTTTTCGAAACTGCAACAGGTAATAATGGAGCATTGGATTTGTGTGTGTTAGTGAGATGATGACCAAGTAATGAAGAATTGAAAGCATGAAACGGGACTGACAAGTCATTGTTATTTAAGAATAACCTATTAGCTGCAGAATCACCTAGAATGGCCCAAGTTCACAGCACATGGTGAACTTGGGCCCTGTATGTTTCCCTAGTGATCAGTGTGGCTTATGTATTATGATCAAGGTCAAAATTCTGCCAAGTCATGGTGTCCTAGGCCCTCCCTGGAGAGCATAGTGAGACATGTGGGTGTAACCTACTTCTGCAAAAACCTGGACTTCTTACATATCCTATCTAAAGACGGAGGTTGTTAATAGTTTTCAGAGGTAACTGAAAAATGTAAATACAGATCCATAAGCTTTCCTCACATTCCCAAACACATAGTTATTTAAAAGCATGGTTATTTAAAATATTTGGGACTGAATTTTTCTATTGTTATCAAGATCCACTTTTAAAAACTGCAGGTTTTCATGGGCCATGAAATTGATTATTATGGGCCATGAAATCAATTTCAGGGTCATGACCAGCATTGTTAAAATCACAATAAAATAGAACAGTAAATACTGTGAACTACACATAGTAAGAATAAGGTAACAGTATGTGAAACTTTTGTTTCTGGTGTACATAGATGTGTATGTATGTACGTCTGTGTGTGTGTACACATATCTAAGTACATTGGAAACAAAAGTATATATTTCATATCTATTTATCTCTCCATCCATATATGTAATGGTCACTTATCACAACATAAAAGGTACTTCTAATGGGAGACGTGAATAAAATGGTTGGAAAACCATGGCTATTGATATGGTACAATGTCGCTGCAGCCCCAGAAACTCAGGGAAAGGCAGAGAATATAATGATTTACATCTATAAATCACTAGGTAGAAGTCAAGTCAAGAGATTGGGCTGTTGGGAGAAGCCCTGGGTCTGGAAAGGAAACTGTATGGACTTCCAGGTTCAAGACTTCAGAGTCTGGTTTTTGTAAAAGGAATTTTTGCCCGGTCATGTAGTAATATGTTTTCCATAAATTCTGTGGCCTCCTGACTTGAATTTCTTCTATATTCTTGAAAAAAAGTAAAAGTAAACTCTGCCCAGGTCTGTTTCCTCCACCAAAATGTGAGTTCCATGAGGACAGGTTTGTCTTTTGTTGCTGAATCCCCAGTGCCCAGAACAATGCCTTGCACAGAATGGATATTCAGTAAATATTTGTTGAATGAATGAGAAATGAAAGATAATTTGCCAGATTAATGGACACCATTTCTTGTGCTCTAACATAAAAACCATTCATCTGGGGAAGGCATGTGAAATATGAGGAAAACCCAGGGTCATTTGGCACTCATGAGCCTCAAAGGAAGAGGCCAGACAGCATTCTGAAGATTCCATTTGTAAGACAGAAAGCCCTTTGCGGGGGGGGGGGGGGGGGGGGGGGGGGGGGGGGGGGGGGGGTTCCTAGAGACTAGGAGTGGTGGTTTGCTCTTTGCTTGTTCAGACTTCTCTACCTCCAATACCTTCCCTACCATGTATCTCTGTCTTGTAATAATAAATGTCAAGCAAGTGTCTGGAGCACATTTACTGGAAAATGGCACAGGTGATGCTTTTGTGGCTCATCTCCCTGCAGCAATTCCTGAGGGTTGCCTGTGTCCCCTGTGCTATTCTGATGGCAACAGCTCTGACCAGAGCTCAGGTATGTGAGTGTATATATACACAATACATACACATAGACTATATATAGTATAAATATACATACAGTATATGTAAACACTAAAAATATGGCAATAGCAGTTTTGATTGATTATTTTTCCATAATGCGATACAGGCTGAGAACTACTTCCCATATTCCTTTTCGGGTTTTTCTTATTTAGGGGGCATCCCCCACTTATAAGTGGGTGTATAATAGAAACCTTTAGACAACTTAAAACATATCACGGGGCGCCTGGGTGGCTCAGTGGGTTAAAGCCTCTGCCTTCGGCTTGGGTCATGATCTCAGGGTCCTTGGATCGAGGCCTGCATCGGGCTCTCTGCTTGGCAGGGAGCCTGCTTCTTCCTTTCTCTCTGCCTGCCTCTCAGCTTACTTGTGATCTCTCTCTCTCTCTATGTCAAATAAATAAATAAAATATTAAAAGAAAAATATCACAGACTTGGGTCAAACAGGGCACAAATATGATGTAAATGGCCTTTCATGTGGTAAGAGTGAGTGTCTGAGCTCGAGGTTGTAGCTCAGGCCTCAGCTCCAGATGAGGACAGCGGCCCCTAGCCAACCAGTGCCAGCCCGCCTCAAGGAGTCTGGAGCCCGCTGTCTCTGGCCTCAGGTTGCGGGGACCATCCTGGAGTTTCCTGAAGTGGGGGGCTCTGGTCTTGGTGAGACATGGCAAGCAGTGCCTTTGGAGCCAAACCGCTCTCCAAGTTTAATTCCAGCTTGGCTTCTCCATATGGCAGCCCTGTGGCCTCGGGCAAGTCACTTAACCTCTTTCAGGCTCTGCTTTTATTCATATCAGAAAATTGACCTGAGGGTCTTCTAATTAAATATGGCAGAATGAGGGCGCCTGGGTGGCTCAGTGGGTTAAAGCTGCTGCCTTCGGCTCAGGTCATGATCCCAGGGTCCTGGGATAGAGGCCCACATCGGGCTCTCTGCTCAGCGGGGAGCCTGCTTCCTCCTCTCTCCTCTCTCTCTGCCTACTTGTAATCTCTCTCTCTGTGTCAAATGAATAAATAAAATCTTTAAAAAAAAAATAAATATGGCAGAATGAACCTATGCCCTTTTTATTTGTGTTTCCTGTGGAAATCCCACTAAAATGAGAGTGAGGAAATCTTAAGAATCACATTCTAATATAAGTCAGTAAGGACAAAAAATGAGCAAGATGACAGCAGATGAGAGATGTCGACCAAATGTTGGAAACTGAGAACATCTGGATGAAGGGAAGTGACCTGCTCAAGTTGCATCTTATTTCTGCTAAGTGCCTGCAGGGGAGAAGCCTGCTAGTAACAAGCTGACCTGAGCCATGGAACCCAAGAGAGGCTCTGGAGCTACGGAAGCCAGGTACTGGGAAGGCAGGACTGTGTGGGAGGTTGCAAAGTGGTGCGCTTTCTGCATATTTGGGGAGATTACTACAGGATGTGCTCCGCAAAGAAAAGCAGAATAAACCAGCAAAGAGAAAGACATAGGCTCTAGGAAACAAGGCTTCAACCCATGGAAGTACAAGTGGGCAAAGCCCAGCCACATGAGGACAATGTCCTGATTTTCTTCAGTAAAAAGTTGGTAGAGAATGTCTAACTTGAAAAATCAAGAAATGGGTGTATAGTCGCAGTATACAGATGTCACTAGGCGATAACAGAAAAATAGCTAAAACAATGAAAAGTGGTTGGCTCTGGGGAGTGAGACGTGGGGGTGGAGAGAAAGTGGGGTGAGAGTGAAGGCCTTCACAGAGGTCTCGTACTATTCGAATGTTTAAATTATGTATATAACTTGGCTTCAGTGAAATATTCAGAAATTTTAACAAGATAATAATAATAATTACAATCTCACAGGATTGTCATGAAAATTAGAGAATTATACACAATTTGCGTGTAAAGAACCCTAAACAGTGGTTGAGACGTACTCAGCATATATTAGTTTTACTTATTATAAAGTTAATTATTGTAACTTTCATGATTAATATTAATCAGTTCCTCTTCTTGTCACCTCCCCAAACTGTAGCTAGTTTAGCACCATGCAGAAGCTAGGTAAGAAGGCCAGGTGTTGTCAAGATCTACAATCTCTAGTCCTCCTCTCCTTTCTGTCCCCACCCCAATGACAGTGAGCCAGAGATGGGTTCATCTCACTCTGTTATCCAAGGTTATTCTCAGATTGTCTAATGGACTCTGAGGCTCAGGCTCCGGGGCTGCCAAAGCTGCCTGCCTCCAGGGAACACCTGGGTTTATGCCCAAACAGAAACACCTGGGCCCTCTTTGCAACTTGTGGTTTTGCCACAAAGTAAAAATGTCCCAAAGGCAGGTCTCAAGTTCAAGAAATAACAGCACAAGAACTTGATAATCAGAAAAACACCACTAGTGCACATGGTTATGAGCTTCATGGTTGCAAATTTGGTTCATTACTTTTATACTCTTTGCTCACCTGGGCACTTTTTTGGCAAATGCACATGTAGACTTTATGGTTAAAGTAAGGATGTATCTTGTGATTTTGCTAATGCTGTAAGTTTTAATATCTCTTCTCTCCATTTCATAACATTGTCGCTATTATTTCCCATATTTCAAGCTGTCACTGTAGCCAGTAGCAAAATGAAATTATTGCAATAAATAGCACATGTCAGAATCTTTGTGGTGTTGCTTTGTCAATGGGCACTTAGAAAATAACCATTCTATGCAAGACACTGTACTAGGCACTGAATCTGTTGTTATATAAACACCCCTAATAATTGTCTGATTATTTTTTTTAAGAGAGTGCATGTACGTGCATTTTAAAGTAACGAAATACAATCACATCAGATCTGTGAAGCAACAGCAGCAACAATAGCACTTTGCTTCTTCTCCAGAGACTCTGGAAGCAAGGGAAATAGCTGACTCCGTGTCTCTGCAATATGTCATCCACAATTGCTCTTCTTCCTCAATTCCATCTAGATTCTGGCACGATCTAATTTAGTTTGAATCTTAAGCAGAAACTAATAGCCGTAATGATTATAATAATTATATGTTAGATTTATAGAACAGCTTTCCTTCTAAGAGTGTAAGGCTCTTAGAGCGCTGCAGATGTTCCATAAATACATGTCTCCTAATAAGAATCACAATGAGTTCATTTCCAGATGGTCTCAATATTGTTATCAAGCTTTGTGGACTGGACTGACCTGTGTACAATTAAAAAAGGGCTCTTACACCATGCCTTCTAGGAATGAACTCCTGCAATGTTGTCTCTAGGAAAGGAACTCTATAGCTAATGTGATTCAATGAGGAAGAAGCCTTTTTTTTTTTTAATGAATGGATACATATACTGAATATGAATCAATCAATGGGTGAATTCTAAGAGTATGAGGCAAATACTGTCTAGAGACTAAGGAAACAGTTTGAATGCCACCCCCCCTCCATGCCTCTGAACTTTAATTTGCTAAAGGACAGGACTGTGCATTGCTTTGCAACTTCCCAGAGTCCATACCATGACTAACTATGTTAGAGAATTTGGTTTTTATTATGATCATCTAGACAATTTTCAGGTGAGACTGTCTAGGAACTGGGCTATTTTGGAAAATGCCATTTCTAATAATTTTCCTTAATGTTTTGTACTATACGCTTTCTGCTCTGTAGAATCTGGAACTACAAAGGACCTGTGAAGTACAGAGATATCTAAAACATACATAATACAAGGCTTAGAGGAATGGGCTGTATTATGCCTCTTTCAGTATTACTGAATGGATTAGGGTTAATGAATTAACTTCATTCTTAAATTGATACAACGGCTTAGGCACCAGCTCCCTTCTCCTTCCATGAGCAATTCTCACACTGGGAAGGACTCCCTTGGAAAAACATTTTCTGAGAAAACAATGTCTGTGATTAGCAAACAAGCATTTGGTATACTGATCCATTAGAACAAACGAACAATAGACAAAAACAAGCTTCACATGTGTTTGACACAGGGAGGAACTGTACCTGGTGGACTCCTGCTTGTAGATGTCAATGATATTTTCCACCAGCAGGTTCCTCTGAAGGCCATATATCCCATGTCTGTCCAGAACCACTTCGTGTCTACAGGATGGGCAGCGAAATCGGCCCCCTGATGCCACGGTGGTGCCTCCTCTTGTGGGCAAATACGGGTTAGAGGCCTGTTCTTGCCAAACAAGAAAAGAGGGATTGAGTAATGCCACATGTAGCTTTTCTGAGACTTCTTCTCACTCTGTTACTACAAACAACATCAGCTTCTACTTTAAGCTGGCCATAAGATAATCCCTTAGGGCCTTCTAGCCAGTGGTCCTAAAACACAGGACCAGCACTTATCCACAGTCACTGGCCATGTACCTTGTTCAGCATGAGACACTTGTCCATCCAATGTTTTCATAAGTAAAAGTCCCAGCCAGAAACTCCAACATTAATGTCTTGGGCAGCAATTCTTTTACAATTTTGAGGCAGATTCAATGTTTTGAGGTCTTTTTTTTTTAAGACAAATGCAATTATTAGTATTTAAGTAAAACTGGATTCAGGAGTAAGGAGGAGGCAGAGAGCAAAGCAGAAAGCAAATCATTAAAAAAAAATCATTTCTTAAAATGAATGTAGCCTTAAAAAGTTTTCTAAAAGAATTCACCTAAAAGGTAAGCACTTGATTCTGAGAAAAGAGACTCCTTTCCTTACCCACTAAATTCCAAACAAACCTACCTGGAAAATATCACTGGCACATTTCCTACACAGGTTATGCTGACAGGGGAGAATAACCACGGGCTTTGTGAACATCTCTAAGCAGATGGGACAGATGAGTTGCTTCTCCAAATTATCCATGGTCTGCTGCTCTTTGGAAAAAGACTTGTAATTCAAAGATGCGCTCATCTCCTGGCCGTCCCCCTGTGCACTGCCAGGGAAAGGGTGCTCCGAATGGTTTCTGCAAGTGTTTCCTGGAAATAATTCCAAGGATCGGGTGATCAAGTGTCCTTTATGGTTTTATCGGTGGAAGACATTGTTTCAGGCCCAGGTTCAGAGGAGGTGCTGGGGCTGTTTTTAGCAGCTGTGGTGGGGGGGAGGGTCACGTGACAGTGGGCTGACTTGTCCATATAAGCCGGTGACAGGAGGATGGATTCTGACAGGTGACAGAGAATGGGAGCCAGCATTCCTGTCCCAGAGAGTGAAGAGAGTGGGTGGGAAGAAGGATTACAAACCCCATTTAGACAGGGTTGTGAGGAAAGAGAGGTTGAAGCTGACAGTTGTCAACAACAAATGCAAATGTGCATGCCTAGTCACTGAGCCATGCCCTCTGTGAGCACT
The DNA here is from genome assembly GCA_002007465.1 of Ailurus styani. Classification (NCBI taxonomy): domain Eukaryota; kingdom Metazoa; phylum Chordata; class Mammalia; order Carnivora; family Ailuridae; genus Ailurus; species Ailurus styani. Next base: position 2,291,273 of record LNAC01000131.1, on the reverse strand, counting down.
CAATAAGAGCGTGGTGATGGCCTCCTGCAGGACTGGAGAGAATGCAGCCCAAGAGTCTAACTGTATAACAGATGCCATTTCTGTCTTGAGAGTTTAGGAAGCGAGTTACCAAGAGTAACATGATCATACTGTCTTAAGCGAAAACAAACAAAACAGGTCTTGAAAAATCATACTCTGGGCTTTACAAAGGCAATCATCTGAAAAGACTTGCTTAACATTAATTTTTTCATCTTTGCAAGAGTTGTAGTCTGAGAAAAATTCCGATTTAAAAACTGATTTCAATCCTTTTCACCATAAAAGTATCTATGAAAAAGAATCCAAACACCATTCGATGAGCCCATTTTTTAAAAAAGTTGTGAATAAAATTCTAGTAAGGTGACACCTGGGTGGCTCAGTTGGTTAAGCAGCTGCCTTTGGCTCAGGTCATGATCCCAGGGTCAAAAAAAAAAAAATCTAGTAAGTTTTTTTTTCTTCTGCATTGTTCTCCCTCTTCTCTAACCCTTCTTTCATCCTCTCTGCCTACAACCGCCTCCTAACACATGCCAAAAACACAAAGAAAACTTGGCAAACTTTTATTTTTTTATTTTTATTTTTTATTAACATATAATGTATTATTTGTTTCAGGGGTACAGATCTGTGAATCATCAGTCTTACACAATTCACAGTACTCACTATAGCACATAATCTCCCCAATGTCCATCACCCAGCCACCCTATCTCTCTCACCACCCTCCCGTCCAGGAACCTTCAGTTTGTTTCCTGAGATTAAGAGTCTCTTATGGTTTGTCTCCCTCTCTGGGTTTCCTCTTGTTTCTTTTTTCCCTCCCTTGCCCTATGATCTCCTGTCTTGTTTCTCAAATTCCTCGTATCAGTGAGATCATATGATAATTGTCTTTTTCTGATTATCAAAGTCCACAGATTTAAATGTTAATCTCATCTAAACCCTCCTCACAGGAACATCCAGAATAATATTTGACCATATATCTGGGCACTGTGGCCCAGTCAAGTTGACACATAAAATGAACCATTACAATATCCTTCAGCATTTTGATTTTGGAAGGTCTAGTGGACATTGGGTAGGGCCTAGAAGGAAAAAAATTTTAGTTTGCAGCAATAAACAATAATGAGGTAGTAACTGGCATGTGGGGTAGCAGACCCATTATTTCGTTTTTCCATAAAGCAGGGAACAGGTATCAGTGCTGTTGTCAACTAAAGTGAAAATGGAGTCCTGCTTTTATACCTGGGTTTTCTCTGGTCTGAAATCCCTACTACACTTCTTTGCATTGGGCTCCTCCTCCAAGTTGATTTTTTAAATGATAGTCTCCCCGGTCATTTCTGATATTCTTGGTCTGCTCTTGAATCATAAATAGCGATCCTGATGTTGGCTAGGAATTTGTGAAAGAACTGTTTCATCAATATATAGTTATTTAAAAATTAAAAATCAGATCAAAAATGAAAAAGATATATATATCTGTTTATATGTGATAAATTTGCAGGTTAATTTCTCCTTGATTTAAAAATATTCAAACAGCGAACACATTTTGTCAATATATCACGAGCATGCACTTAATCACAAGTAAAGAGTAGGCCAGTGTGACTGGTTATTTATGGTTTTATTGCTGTGTGCACTGAAAGCTTATAGAGAATCTAAGAAGCTCTATCAGCTAATAATAAGTTACATGTATTCATAAGTATTTCAGACATCTTAGGAAAATTTTGTGATTCCTTTCAATATCCATTTAGCAACTTCAGTAAAGAAGGGAATCGGTGACTTTTTTTACTGAGTTAATTCAGTTCACCTAGCCTAGGCAGTTAACTATATTTATCATTACGTGGGCTATGGAGGTCTGAATGCAATATGTGAGTTATTTTCTAGGAAAGATAAAGTTTCTACAGTAAAAGACTCTTCAATCTGAGGAAAAGCACGTAAACTAATAATGTACAATATAGCCAAGACAATCCTTATTTGAGGAATTCATTCTTTCAAAAAATATTCATGTGTCCCTATTGTGCTTAGCTCCATGATGGAAAGACAAGACACAGGTTACTGTCCTCAGGGAGTTCAGTCTAACAGTGGAAATAAGACATTCATATACAGAAACATAGTACAAAACAAAATGTGATAAAGATACAAAATTTCAGAGTTGGAGTCATCAGGAGGGCTTCACGAGTAGGTTGATTCACTGAGAACTTAGATGAATGGATGTACAGTCAGGTGGGGCATAGCTGGGTCTTCCCAAGGGAAGGCACAGAAGCAAAGCCAGCAAGGCACAGGAGTGCAGTTAATGCTCAGAGCGTATGGTGTTTTGGGCCAGAGTGCAGAGCATACTGCTGGCACATTGGCAGGCCGCAAACACTGGGCTAAAGTGTTTTTAACACTTAATAAATTAGGCAACAGGAAGTTGTTGAAAGTTTCTCACAGAAGCACTTCCATGAGAGCTGTTCATTGGTTGCATTAGTCTCATAGTGGTGGTTGGGATAGATAAGGGTGAATGTGACCTTGATAAAGACCAGATAGGAAGCTGTTGCCAGTAGCCTAGGTGAGAGGTCATGATGCCCTGGCATGGACGATGGCAGTTGGGAAGGAAAGGAAGAAAAGGACTCTGAGGCTATGTAATTAGGATCCACAGGGGTGACTCAGATGCCCTGAGTCTGAGCAAACACCAGTGATGCAGTGAGAGGTGCACAGTGAGTCAGGAGACAGTCTTTCTAAATCAGCTTCTGGGGTGCCTGGGTGGCTCAGTGGGTTAAAGCCTCTGCTTTCGGCTCAGGTCATGATCTCAGGGTCCTGGGATTGAGGCCCGCATCAGGCTCTCTGCTCAGCGGGGAGCCTGCTTCCCCTTCTCTCTCTGCCTGCCTCTGCCTCCTTGTGATCTCTCTCCCTCTGTGAAATAAATAAATAAAATCTTAAAAAAAAAAAAAAATCAGCTTCTGTGTCTATGTCGCTTTGTGGTCTTGGGAAACTGACCTCAACCTAGCTATGAATTTCATTTCTTTTATCTGTAAGTGAGTGGTGGTCATAACCTAGCTTAACAGTATTTTTAGGGGAAAAAACCCTTTGAAACAATGTTAATGTTGACATTGGGAATCTCCAATTCAATTATTTGATATAAAGTTGATCTCTAGCCTCTTTGTTTTTGTTTCTTGCCTTGTACTTTTTCTTAGACCTACCTCTAGGAGGCGAGCCAGCAAACTAGCAAGAATCTCACAGGCTTAAGAGTCAAGTTGATAGGTAATTATCACTTTCCCCCCTTTATCCTCTTTTCTCCATTCGTTGCTCCTCCCCGCTCTTAAGAGACCAGCAGTCCATGAGGTGGGCATGTGAATTGAGAGTGGGACATGGGAGTAGCACTCTGCTCTATGGAAGAACCAGAAAATTTTAGTCTGTTCCCAAATTATTCACAGAGTCTGAAAGATAGTGAAAATTCTGAAACTGAATCAGATTTGAAGTCAACTTCAAGGATCTGGGATTTGGAGTGGATCTGCACCTCCACAGAGTCATGAAAACCAGCTTCGTCTCCTGACGGTGTCCTGGCCTATAGAGGAGTGATGCACAATTTCTCCCCTTCCTGTCCACCCACCACAACTAGGACAGGGGGTTGAAACCAACTGGGGGCAATTGCGCAGGGAGTTGGTTCAGTTGGAAGCCCCAATTGCCCCTCATTCCTATATCATACCAAACTAGGGCAGAGTTATGTTTATACAATTGAGAAGGTGAAGCAAAACCACCAATGCTCTCACCTCCTGGAAGACCAGCAGTTTCCCAATCTCTCAGATAAGTCAGAGGAAGCAAGATGGGTCCCTAAGAACCTGACTACATGCCTAACAGCCCACTTGGCATTAAAGCATGATAATAGAGAAAGAAGACTTTTGACTTTTTCAGCCTCTAGCTACCAGGCCAAATGGACCCAGACTTTAGGAGATAGACCAGAGGAGTGAAATGTGGGTTTCGGTGTGTTCATCTTGGGAAGGAAGAAAAAGGGGTTCTAAAATCTGTTACTCTTAGTACTATGGTTGACCCTTGAACAATAACTTATATGTGGATTTTTTATAGTATTGTGAGTGTACTTTCTCTTCCTTATAATTTTCTTAATAACATTTTTTCTCTCACTTTATCCTAAGAATATAGTATATAATACATATAACGTACAAAATATATGTTAATTGACTATGTTATCTGTAAGGCTTCTGGTCAACAGTAGGATATTAGTAGTTAAGTTTGGGGGAGTCAGAAATCACTTGCAGATTTTCAACTGCATGGGGGGTCAGCACACTTACCTCCATGTTGTTCAAGGGTCAACTGTGTACTGTCAAGACAAACATAATAAATATGTACAGAGTACTAATCATTACTTATAATAGCTTTCTATAATAGGTATTATAATTTCCATTGAGCCAACTGTAGCTCAGCAAAGCAGTTTCCTAGTCTTATTGCTGCTAGTTGTGAAGCAGATTCAGAGACACATCTTTTGACTACAGAGCCCATGACCTCACCCACTAAGCTATACCACAGCCATGCTCTACAGAACATTCTCCATTAGAATTTTCTGCAATGATGTAAATGTTCTCTATCTGCACTATGTAACTTCTAGCCACAGGTGGCTATTGAGTACTTGAAATGTGTATAATGTAACTTGGGATCTGAGTTTTAAATTTTATGTAATTTAAACTTATGTTTAAACAACAATATGTGGCTAGTGGTTGCCATACCCGACAACCAGCTGCAGAATATGTGATATAAAAAAAATCTTGGGAGAAAATTGCAGTGTATTTAAAGGATTCTCCAGCAGGAACAGGGTCCCCTTCTTTTAGTGGATTTTATACTTCCTGGTCAGAGTGATATGAACTTCTAACCCCAAAAGAGTTACAAGAGCAACATCAACTCTTCATCTTAACTTGCAAAACAAGAGAGACTCTTCTGGGAGTAGGAGGCATTAGAAGATTCCCAGGGAATCAGTGTCAGAAGTGCTTTCCTGAGGGTTCCAGAATGTTCTTAGCATTTCATTTACCCATGTTCTCTTTGTCTCTTTAGCATAGGTAATTGCACATACAGGTACTTGAAAATTATCAAGGCTTAGCTCAAGGAGCTGGTTATTCATCAAACAGAGTAGCAGACTTAAGGTCAAATGGAAGGTGGAGCTAAAAAGAAGTAAAAAATTGATACAGTTTGAAGCAAACCAGTGAGGCAGAGACAGTGGAACCCAGCTGGAAGGAAGAGAAAACAAAAGGCACTAGAATGCTTATCTTGCTTCTGGTTCAATATCTAAGGTAGAGAGGAAGGAGAATTCTTCCTTCTTGTACCCGTTGGAAGTGAGTAAGTTGGTGGCTAAGTCATTAAAACAGGGAAAGAACGCCAGATGGTGTGGATGTGGAGGCAGAGAATTAGGGGCTGCTTAAGAAGGAGGTTTAGTTAGCCTGGGACACTAAGGCATGAGTCAACCAGGACTTTCAGGTCAACTCCAGTCCCCATTATATCTCTTGAAAAGTCTCTTTAATTCCATGCCAAAACAAAAACCAATGCTTAATACTGTGCTGACCAGGTCCCTTAAATTAAGACAGTGAGGTTATTAATTCTTCCCTGCAATATCCATCTGTTTGTTTATCCATCCATCCATCCATCCATCCATCCATCTTTCTCTCTCTCTCTCTCCCTCCCTCCATTAGTGAGAACGCTAATATATGACCAGTGGGGAGAAGGCAGCACTTCATTCAGGATTTAGATGAGCTGGTGTTCCAAGAGCCAGGCTCTGTTATCAGTCCTGCTAGATCTAACCCATCTGACCACAGGAGACATACGTACAGTCTATTGTTTGTTGTGGTATTCTGAGGCTTAGGGTGTGATTTAGAAAAGCATTTTTCTAACCAACTTTACAAGTTACTTGAAAAAAAATACAACTCAGAACTCTTTCCAGTAAAAGGATTCTTGCAATCTTTACACCAAGGACTCAACTCATGATATCTATACAATACTTAACTTTTTTTCTGCCTAAATTGTCAGTCTCTTCAATTTAGCTGTCTGTCTGGCAGTAGGAAGCTCGGATATGTGATTTGAAAAACTTTTTAATGAAAAGAAACATTTTATAAAATCTAAAATCAGAAAGAAATGGATTAACTTGAAAAGAACTTACAAAAGCTAACATTTATGGCATTTCTTTCATTAGATAGCTTGCAAACTTCTGGCTGTAAGCTTTTCTTCTTGATAATTACTCCTCCAAATCTATTGTTTATACATTTTAATTCATCATAAATATCTCCGAGGATATGTTAGAAATTAACATATTTGACTTTTCTCTGAACATTTCCTGGCAAAATCCACATGCCAGAAATGAATAGTGACAGTCCCAACAAGTAGCAAATACTTCAGCCTAAGGCCTTCCCAATGGTCATGTCTGAACTCCAGGCCCTTCTTGACTCCATCCTCAGCACACACAATCTGCCTCACCATCCCTCCATCTCAGCCTCCTGACTGATTTTTCTGAATTCACTTTTGCTTTCTGCAAAGTTTCTCATATGTCACTCCCTATTTAAATCCCACTAATGGTCCAATTACCTGTGGGATAAAAACATTAATCTTCACTGTGATCTCTAAGTCCTGACATGGTCTGGCTCCTACCTGACTCTCTGACCTAACTGTTCAATAGAAATAAGATGGGTTTGACAAATGTGAGACATATATATATAATTTTAAATTTCTAGTAGCCACATTAAAAAACAGAAACAAATGATATTAATGTTATAATACATGTTAACACCCTCCAAATATAAACTATTATTTCAACATGTAGTCAATATTTTTAAAAATGAGATATCTGTTAATAGAGATAGTTTTACTTCCTCCTTTCCAATCTGGAGGTCTTTCAGTTCATTTTTCTTGCCTTATTGTACTGGCTAAAAATCTCAGAATGGACATCCTTGCTTTGTTCCAGATCTTGGGAGAAAAGCATCCATACTATTAAGCATAATATTAAGTGTGTGTTTTTCATGGAAGCCCCTTATCAGGTTGAAGAAGTTCCCTTCCCTTCCAAGTTTGCTGATAGTTTTCAAAATCAGGAGTGGATATTGAATTTCATCAAATGCTTTTTCTGCATCTACTGAAATGATCATGTGGTTATTCTTTAGCCTGTTTACTATAATGAGTTATGTTGATTTTTGAATGTTGAGCCAGTCTTGTATTCTTGGAATAAATTCCATTTGGTCATGATGTAGTTTCCTTTTTGTAAATTGTTGGATTTAATTGGCTAAACTTCTGTTTAAATTTTTTGCATCTATTTTCATGAAGATACTGGTCTGTAGTTTTCTTTTTTTCATAATGTCTTTGTGTGGCTTTGGGGTCATGATAATGTTGGCTTCATAGATTAAGTTGGACAGCATTCCCTCTTCTTCAATTTTCTGAAAGTCTGTGTATACTTGGTATTATTTCTTATTTCTTATTTTCCTTCATTGTTTGGTAGAATTCACCATGGAAGCCATCTGGGCCTGGTGTTTCCTTTTTGAGAAAAATATGTGAGTTAATACATATGCTTGGCTTATAGGAAGTGCTGTTAGCTATTATTTTTTTAAAAATGCTTCCTATATATTCAATTAAAACATGTTTACTACAGAAATTAGAAAATATTTTATAATTTTAAAGAAGAAAATATCACAGTAAGGCTACATCTAAAGATCTCTGCTATGAATATTTTAATGTATTATTCAGTTTTTTTACTGATAATGCTTATTTATATTGTTATTGTTTATATTTCCCTGTACCCAATTTATTAACTTAGCGTTTGATTAACATTTCTTATATATATACTCCTTAAGTAGTTATACCATAAATTATTTAACTATCATTTTGTATTTTTAGGATTGTTCTACTTTTCCTCCACAGTAAATTCAAGCATCTCTTTCTTGCACTTCCATATATATTTGTATAAACACACATGCAAACCCTCAGAATATTCCCTCCAGGCCTTTCCTTTATGGTACCGCTCACATACACTGAAAACAGTTAATGTTTACAGTGTGTTTACTTTGTACCAGGCACTGTAATGTGAGCTTTACGTGTTACATCTCAATTAAAACTTTATCACCCCTATTTAACAAAAAGAAAACCGAAGCACCAGGATGTCAAGCAACTTTCCCAATGTCACCCAGTTAGGCAATGTAAAAGCCAAGAAAGACCATCAGATTTTACAGCCCACATGACTGATTGCTGTGCAACAGTGCCTCTCAGCTTATACCTTTAGACTTTTGATATGAATTCCATTCCACACCTGAATTTCTAATCTTGAGATGTTTGAGTTCTTGCCCAGCTCACCTGCCCTGAACATGTGCTCTCCGCCTGGATTTTGGGAGCATTCCGTCCATTTATTATCCATTTCTTGCTCGTATAGTCATTTTTGTTTTGATTTTTTTTTAATTTTATTTTTATTATTTGCCCAAGGGGTACAGGTCTGTGAATCATCAGGCTTACACCTTTCACAGCATTCACCAAAGCACAAACCCTCCCCAATGTCCATAACCCATCCACCCTATCCCTACCCTCCCACCCCCCAGTAACCCTCAGTTTGTTTTATGAGATTAGAAGTCTCTTATGGTTTGTCTCCTTATAATTTTACTGCTAGCTTCTCCAGTCAGCCAGTTAGAACACTCATAATCTCAGCTGAAACTGGGACATGTCATCTGATAAAAGGATTCCTTTCCCTACTTTGTAAATTTGTTTTCATGAAAATAATGATATATTTTAAATAAACCACTATACACTCAATTTAAAGACTTTATTGAAACGAGTAAAATGAGATAAAAATGGAGACTGCCCTAGAAAAGGAAAGATATACCAATAAAATGCAACGGGCTGTACACATTGGAAAGAAAAATGTACAGTTTGCTCAGAACACTAAAGGGAACATAAAATAAAAAAAAATTGTCATTTATTAATTGTAATCCCCCAAAATGGTTAACATTTCTGCCTTTGTCTTTGAAAATGTGTTTTGTGTTGAGAACTGCAGTATGGTTTCAACAGTAAATTAGGATAGAGAGAATTTATTACCAGAAAAGCCTTTGTGGGTGTTCTGCTCAATTTCTGAATATTTCAGTGAGTGTGTATTTATTTTGTTTTTGTCTTGTCTTTAACAAAATAGACTATGTTCAATACATAGATCTCTTTTTCCCCCCATTTAATTTCTTTTCAGTGCTGGTCTCCAATTCTCCACAGTTAACTTCCCAGGAAGAAAATGGCATTGGAACCCTCCTTCAATAGCAAGCCTCTAGGTTTAGGCCCCTCTCCACTTCCTCACCTCTCTTCCCCTACCCCTTGCTTTATCCTAACGTAGTAGATCTGCCCAAAGGGGGGCACCACACTGAGGTCAGTTGAGATGAAGAGGAATCGTTCTCGCTTCCTCGGCTCAACGTAAGTTTAAGGTAGCTACGTCCTTTTCCAAGTTCTGCGGGGTTTGTGTGTGTGTGTGTGTGTGTGTGTGTGTGTGTGTGTGTGTGTGTGTGCGTGTTGTTTTGTTTTTCTGTCAGTTCCCCCTAAACATGGGCAGTTTAGTATCAGCTGGGTCTCTGGAAGCGCAGCGATCAGTCACAAATCACAAAGAGAGTGGCAACAGATGTAACTGCAATCCGTAGCCACTTTGGGACAGAAAAAGAACCAATTTCGTGAACTTCCCAAAGTAAACGGGTCTAACATTTTTAAGTTGTGAGACTAAACTCTGTCAGCACCCATTATCCCTTGTCTGGGAAGTTTTAGGGAGCTGTAACCTCAAGCTCGTCCCATCTCTCGCTTGCACGATGGCTGACTTTAAGTTCTACCTCGAGTTGAATGAGAATCGAAAGAAAAAAAAATACCACAAGGGAAGAGGAAAAAGACTGGAGGATGCGGGCATCGATCCCGCTACCTCTCGCATGCTAAGCGAGCGCTCTACCATTTGAGCTAATCCCCCACCGCTGGGCACGGCCGCTTATCTCTTCCTCTAGAGAGAGGTCGGAGTATTTAGAAACGGAAACTATATTTTTCTTTATCGTGTTCTTGATCTTACCCTACAGCTAAAGCCAAAATAACAAAAACCACCTCTCTCCTTCGAGCCGGAATCGAACCAGCGACCTAAGGATGGCCGTGAGCACAATGCCTACAGTCCTCCGCTCTACCAGCTGAGCTATCGAAGGGAGTGGGGTGGCGAGCTCTCGACTTTCCTTCATAACTTCCACTTTCTAAGCTTCGTGTGCTTTCTACCGCGTTTCTTTCGTGACTCCCAGGTTTGTTGACCGTAAGATAAATATCCTTCTAGCGAAACCCCCGTCTCCTCACGGCAGCTGGAACGAGCGCTCGCGTTGCCCGCCTTCCACAGAGCGTCGAGGAGAAGGGCCAGCAGCTGGCTCGGGACTTTCCTCTGTGCGCTCAGGGGACTCGCGAAACGCCGAAGACGATTTAGAGACAGCAGGCCGTGAGCCGGCAGCCGCCCCGCCGAGCGCAGACTCAGGCCTTTGTTTTTAGGAACGTACGTTGTGGGGATTCACCAAAGATTTTACACGGGGGATACTGCCGTAGGCCAAAACTGGAGCCAAAATGCAAACATTTCCAACTGTTCGTTGGAATGTTATGTGTATTAGAGAAGAGGAGCCGTGGAGCGGGCCGTAAATCATAAAACGTTGGTATTAAAAAACGGAAACAAAAAAAACACCGTGTCTCCTTCGAGCCGGAATCGAACCAGCGACCTAAGGATGTCTCTTACTAGGAAATGAGCTACAGTCCTCCGCTCTACCAGCTGAGCTATCGAAGGGACGGGAAAGCGCTTGCTGCCCCTTGAGATTCAAACTCTGGAACCCGAGCAAGTACAGCCTGCTTAGAAGTTGAATAGAGCATGCGTAGTTGGGAAACCGGGAGTGGGAGGGAGCAAATGCCTGTGTGTTGTTTCACGCGTGCGCAGAAAGACAGCCCGGCTCCCTCTGGCGGAATCCGGACCTCGCCGGGGAAGTAGGCCCCCTTTTCGTGTGTCTGGGGTTGGTGGTCCCAAGACTCAGAGAATCCGACGCCACGTTCCTTTCCTTTTCTTTTACTACCCCGACTTCGGGATGGCTGTCGAATGTGGCCTTACCACTCTCTAATCTGTACATCCCCTCAGTTTCTTTCCATGTGTGGGGCCAGTGGCGCAATGGATAACGCGTCTGACTACGGATCAGAAGATTGTAGGTTCGACTCCTGCCTGGCTCGTATTTTTGTCACAATGTATTTTGTATTTTAAAACCAAAGATAATTACACAAATTACATAATTACAAAAAGATCACAAATGCCAAGAGTGTTTCACCGCACTTTGAGCTCGGAAAGCTGTCGCGCGGGTGTTTCCGGTGCGACCCCCTGGAGCTCTCGAATACTGACGAGACGCGGCGGCGGCCTCGCGCCAGGCCTCCCGGAGGGCGCTGCGGGGCCCCGGGTGGAAGGCGGCGCTGGGGAAAGCGGAGGGATGAACTGCCCAGGGGCTCCAGGGAGGAAGCCCGGTGAGGGACCCGGGAAGTGAAGCCTGCGGGCCCCGTGACGAAGCTGGTTGGAATCCTGAGGCTGCCTCTGCGGCAGCTTCCTTCTTCGGGTCTGCCAAGATAGTTGAAGACTTCAGTCACTGAGTCACTAGAGAAAGTGCCCACGCACCCCCCGACACTGCAGAAGAAAGACAGTTAAGGTTGTTTTTTGTTTGTTTGTTTTTTACAATGTCTTTTTGAACCTGTTCCTGTTTTACATTTCATCTTAAAAAGGGTCCTGAGCCCCCTCTTCGGTTGTAAGCAAAGCGTAAAAACCGTCTAGTGACTTGGGTTCTGCCCTCAGGGGTCTTTTAACCAAGAGGGTGTCATGTGGGTTTGAACAAATTGAGTTTTTATTTTGAAGTTATTGATCTTGTGGGGAGTAGTTTAGAATTATCTCTTAAATCTCCCCAAGTAAGACATCGATTCCCAGAAGTAAAAGCTTTAATAAAGTGTGAAATTGGGGAAGAGGTAAATTAGGGAAGAGAAAATATGGAGTTAGGAGAAAGGACTAGTTTTTAAGTGGGAAAACGGGTTCCTTAAGGCTGTACAAACGGTTAAAGGAAGCTGAAAATTGGGGGACCGGAGGTACACAAGTACAGACCATTTGAACAAAATGATGGTGGGTTTTATTTTTGCTTCCTAGTGAACATTTGGCCATTTTTTAATAAAACAAGCTGATATATGTTTAAAGTTACATAGCGTTTCTTTTTGAGAGTTAGAAAAAATAACCTCAGTGGGAAGTTGGGGACATGTTGCACCCCTTCCCCCAAGTTTGTTGACAGAACCTGGAGAATTAGGCCACAAGGAAAGAGCCTCCATCTTATTCCTACTTTCTCCTCATTTTACACCGAAGGGGGTTATTATTTGCAGAGGTCAAGGTCATGGCCATCATTGCGCTGTGAGAGAAACTCTGGCTTCCTGTTCTATCTCCTTCCGAGCCTTTCCCCCAGCAGCCAGCCAAAGTAACACCCTCCAAGAGGGAGAAAATGGTGCGTGATTTCTGGCTCCCTTACTGTGACAGAAATTCACACGGAGCTAATGTAAGTCAGAGAGACGTTTATTATAACGTAAAGGGGTGTCCCAGCAAAACCAAGAAGGAAATGTAACTGGGCTTCCTTAGGGTTTTTCTCTCAGTGCCTCACTCTATTTCTCTAGTGCTCACAGTTGGCAACATGGTGCTACCACTTGCCCCCAAATTCCTGATGGTTTCCCCTCACAATCTATCACTGTAGATCAAACGTCTGTACCTCTCCCTGCCACACACCCAGATTCATGTTGAAAACCTAATGCTCAAGGTGATGGTATTAGGAGGTGGGGCCTGTGAGGGATAATTAGGACAGGGAGGTGGAGCGTGCCCTTATAAAAGAGGCTCCTGGAAACTCCCTCCCCACTTCCACCATGTGTGGGCACAGCAAGGAAAGAAGTTCAGCAGTCTGCAACCTTGGAAGAGGGTCTTCACCAGAACCTGATCATGCTGGCACCTGGTCTTGGATTTCCAGCCTCCAAAACTGTGAAAAACAAAATATCTATTGTTGATAAGCTACCTAGTCTGTGGTATATTGTTACAGCAGCCTAAATAGACTAAGTTAATGTCTATCAACCAGAGACTCACTTTTCTTTCTCAATCCTGAGGGCAGTACTCTTCACTGTTCTGGCCCCAGTTAAGACACTCACCCTTGATCCCCAAACTGTCTCCAGGGATCAGGAATACATGCAGCCCTCAGGGCTGGCTCACCTGTAGTCCTATAGCTGGGTACGTAACTGCATTCCTCCTTTTTGGGATCCCAATGAAAAGCTAATAAAGATAAAAAAAAAAAAAAAAGTCTATGGATGGAAGACAACAGTAGTTGCAATTAGCAAACCTGAGATTTTAAATAATTTCTGGGATGTGGAATGCAAATGAGGTTATGTAGACATATAACCCAGAATGGAGAAAAACACAGCTCAGAGTATATATTCTAGAAGCTGGCAGACAGAACTATTCTCCCCGTGGAGCTCACAAGAGGCTCCAGGCACAGAGGCAACAGCACAAAGGTGAGAGGCCCACAACATTTTGCAGCTGCTGAGGCATTTGTCCCAGGTGCATCTGCCTGGGGAACTGCTTAAATAGAGTAGATTTGCCTGGGGAGAGCCCAGGGGCTGAATACAGGGCTGGGGAGGGAGGCAGAGCCGAACCTAATAACAATAGACCTGGAGAGAAAGAAAGGCCACCCCACCCCACTCTCAGAGAACAACTCTCCTTGAGTTAAGTAGTTTGGGGGATTTGAGGGCAGCATGGCTATTTTCTCCCATGCACCATTAATGAAAAAGCCTGTCTGTCCGCAGGACCAGCCATTTTACAGACACGGATCAGTGTAGTCCTTTATTTGTGAATGTGAACAAATGTCTACCAGACATCTGAAAGGAAACTTAAAAAAGACAGTCCAAGATAAACACACAACTGATTCAAGAGGAAACTGATAATGCAAGGAATATAGTACAGAACTGTTTTTTGAATTGCTAATTGATATCCTTAGGGACATCTAAGAGGCTTACTGCAGTAATAAAAACCAGTAGGAGGTGATATTAAAAAAGGAGCAATGAGGGCATCTGGGTGGCTCAGGTGGTTGGGCATCTGCCTCCAGCTCAGGTCAAGATCCTGGAATTGCAGGATCCGGTCTCACATCAGACTCCCTGTTCGGCTGGGGGTCTGATTCTCCCTCTGCCTCAGCCCCCCTCTCATGCTTTCTCTCTCTTTCACTCTCTCTCACTCAAATAAATTTTTAAAAAATCTTAAAAAAAAAAAAAAGCAATGAGAAAATAGTTGAGTTCTTGCAAACTAAAAGAGTTTGCCAAAGTGAAAAATGACATATTGGTCATAGCTAAAGATCAAATTTGGAGTTATAGAAGATAGAATGGAAAATACCTCCCAGGAAACAAAAATAAAGTAGAAAATATAAAAGCATGGGAGGGAGGGGTAGGCCCGGAAGACACAGGATTTAAAGTTCCGGAAAGATAAAGTAGAGAAAATGCATGGGAAAGAGTGGAAGAAAGACATTAGTCATCAGATCAAAAGTGTCAAGCAAATATAATGAATGAAAAACAACTAGACCTGGACAGCCTGGTGAAATGTAAAAGCACTGAGGAAAGAGATGAAATCCTAAAGGCTTTCAGAGATGGGGAGAACAACAAACAAAAAACTGGCTAGCTATAAGAGAATGAGAATCAGATTATAATCAGACTTCTTCTCAGCAAAACTGGATGCTAGAACACAATAGAACAAGACCCTTGAAGTTCTATGGGGAAATAAGTTTGAACCCAGAATTGTATAATCAAAGTAGCAATCACTTATGAGAACAAATAGGTCACACTTGTGAGGTGTCATAAAATTTAAATCCTATGATTCTTTTCTGAAACAAAAAAATAAACATTACTTGAAGATGTTATACTGATGATGTTCTTTAGGAAGCAAAAGCTGACACAGAACTGGAATACGAAATTATAGTGGGGAGTAATGTCTTGTGAATGGAAAAGGGGAGTACACAGTATTAAGTAGTATTAGGACACAGCAATGCAGACCTGATAGTGTCTGTCTTGGTACCTGCTGAGCAAAGATTTCCTTTTAGAGGAATCCTGAGTTGGGTAGGAATGACAAGGCTTTCATACAGTCACTTTGCTCAGTTATTGGCCAAAGGCTGAAAACGTCCTCTGGAAAGCTGAGGTAGACCCTAAAGGAGTTAACACCTGGAGGCTCTCAATTAACCATCCTCCTCGAAGCTGGGCAGTTCCTTCTTGAAAGGCAATCTGGCAATCTAGCAGCAAATCTCTCTTTGGCACAGATGTACTTCAGCACAGCAACAACAACAAAAGGGGGGGAGGGCGGAGAAAAGAATACAAGAAAGAGGAGAACATGGAATTTAAGAAAAAAGGGAACCAACCGAATCCCAGATTAGCAGTGATACAGCAGGCCAAGAAGGCAATCAGGACAAATTAAGAAAAATCATAAAGCATCAGAAGGCTCCACGAAGACAATCTTTCAAGAAGAAAGTGGATTCTTTCACAATAGTAATGTCATTAAGGACCAGGAAGACTTTAGAGATACTGTAAAGCATGTCACTTTTGCAAACCAAAGAAAATTAGAAATTTCTGAAAAAAAATACAAAGAGCTTTATAAAGAATTCATGGTCCAAATATAAAGTAAACTAAAATATGGTACAATTTGGAGAGATTTGGTGGCATATATTATGGACTAATTTTCCCCTATCTCTCTCCAAATTCTAATACTGAAGCTCTAACCCCCAGTACCTCAGAATGTGACTATATTTGGAGATAGGGGCTTTTAAAAAGGTAATTAGATTTTAATGAGGTCATTAGGGTAGGCCTTTATCCAGTATGACTAGTGTTCTTATAGGAAAAGACTAGGACACAGAAACACCAGACATGTGCCTTCATGGAGAGACAACCTTGTGAACACACAGCAAGAAGGTAGCCATCTGCAAGCCAAGGAGAGAGGCCTCAGAAGAAATCAGTCCTGCTGAAACTTTGATCTTGGACTTCTAGCCTCCACAACTGTAAGAAAATGCATTTCTGTTGCTTAAGCCACTCAGTCTATGGGTTTTTTGTTTGTTTTACTTATTTGACAGAGGGAGAGAGATCACAGGAGGCAGAGAGGCAGGCAGAGAGAGGTGGGGGGGAAGCAGGCTCCCCGCTGAGCAGGGAGCCTCGATCCCAGGACCCTGAGATCATGACCTGAGCCGAAAGCAGAGGCTTTAACCCACTGAGCCACCCAGGCGCCCAGTATATGGTATTTTTTGAGGCAGCCCTAGGAAACTAAGATAGTATTGGTGAGGAAAAAGAAATTTGTTTTCTTTTTTGCATTCTTTGGTATTGTTTGCGTATTTTAACTATATGCAAGTTATTTTACATAACGTGTGGGGCAGACAATTTCATAATTGTCATCTAATAAAAATCACTTAGAAGTGAAGGAACTGATGACCGGAGATACGAAATGACTTACCTTCAGGAACAGAGTTGAATACGAAATGACTTACCTTCAGGAACAGAGTTGAGTAATGGCAGATGAGATCTCAGATCCCCTAAGTTACCAGTTATGATTCTCCTTAGCACTAGTTGGTCTCCCTGTCCTCAAACGGACACTTGAGCTAGAGAGACTACACTGCTGGTCTGCTTCCTAGGAGGAAGGAGGTCAAAGGCAGTTTCTGATGTTAGGCAATGTTAGACAATGACCAGAACATTCTGGGAGAAGCAGTGTTCCATTTATTAAAGGGAACTCTCTTCTTACCTCTAGAACTCAAAGAGGAAATCCCTAAGATTTGTTAACTAACAGTGGTGCTCCACAAAAGTTATTCACAATACCCTGAGATCTGAAGGAAATAAACATTGTTCAACTTGAAAAATACCATACACACATGCACATGAAAGACCTTTCAAGTTCTTCCCTTCAGTTGAGGAAATCATTCCACAGATCAGGAAGCTCTACTGAGAAATGTTAAATAATTTCTTCAGGATGATTCTCCAGATTGGAGGAGCAGGGCTGAACTCCGGTTTACTCAGTGCTCACCCATGGCCTTCTGTAAATATGTACCATCTCTAAGAATGATTCCATAAGATTGGAATGAGAACATTTGCTTGTTGTGAGAAACCACAGAGATAACGTTTCCAAAGTCAGAAAGGGAACCATTCTGGAGAACTCCAGGGGAGATACAATGTATTTGTGTTATTTGTGGTAGTTAGGTTCTATACAGTCACCACAAACAGTGGTTTAGTGAATACAGAACCATTGCTCCTAGGGGAAATACAAGGTGAAGTTCCTGTGGCCATTGTCCACAACATTTTTCTTAAGTGATCAGTGTATGTTTTTTGTGTTACTGTTTAGGAAACTTATTTAAGATATATTTTTGTGAATGACCATGAAATAAATTTTAGCAAGTAGGGAAATTTGCAAAATATGGACTCTGTGAATAATGAGGATTAATAGTATTATCAGGCCAAACTAAATCTTGAATTATATGATGAATTACTGTGTCAAAAGATCTTAAAAAGAGTAGCCCGCAACCCCCTACCTCCATTAAGGGGATCAACAGGAACCATTTGTACTACAGGGAGATTGCAAGACTGACCCTTCCAATTCCCAGGCTCCATAAGACTTCAAGTTCACCTGCAGTCTTTCACACTGAGGAAAATTAGAACTGTCACGTTGTTCATACAGTGTCTTTCCCAAAGATATGATTTGGGGGAAGGGGGGCTGGGGCTGGGAAAAGATGTTGCAGGGAGATTTTCTTCAGAGATTCGTATCTATTCCTTTACTAAACATTTATTCAGTCTCTACTAAGTGCCAGGTACATATGGTCTTATGCTGGGGCTGCAACAGTAAGCAAAACAGTCACAAACTTCTGCTCTGATGGAATACACACTTTGAAGGACAGACAGACAAAGAGTTGACAATAAATGATATATATAGTAGGCTCAACGGTGGTGAGTGCCAAAGGAAAAATTAAAGCACAGGTAGATCCAGAGTATGGAGAATACTGTGCTTTTCACAATGGCAAATTGATAGACTACCATAAACAAAATAAATTGCTGCAAAACACACACACACACACACACACACACACATTTATTTTATTTTATTTTATTTTTTTCCACACATTTATTTTAAATGGTGGGAGACACAGTTTCAGTTCCTTTAGGAAAAATTTGTTCACCGAGTTGTATTTCCTATGCAGAGGTAATAAAGGATTTCTAATTTAGACATCTAACCTCAATAATGGTATATTTTTGCTAATAGAAACTTCACAATTTGTACCTTATTTTGTACAATGGAGAAAAATTGAGTATAATTTCACTTTTATTATGAATAGATAATTAAAGTCATGAAAAGATTACACATCCTATTGTATGATACTGAGATGCCTTGTTTTTATATATAATAGCAAATGTTCTCATCCCAATCTTATGGAATCAGAATAATGAAATAGAATGTATTAACTTGGATTTATAGATCTACGGTATTCACTTTTAGTGGGGGAGAGACAAATTGAGTAAAAGCACGGTTTTGATATTGAGTAAATACTTGTATCTAACTTTACAGAATTCAAATGTCTTCTCGTGGGGTGGGATAGTAATTAAGCAGGTAGACCCTAGAGCTAGACTACCTGAGTCTAAATGCTGGTTCTCTTGTTATTAAAGTTACAGGTTAATTAACAGTTCCAATTTTCCCATCTGTGAAGTGAGAAATAATAGTCCCAACTGCATAGGTTTGCTGTGAGGCTTAAATGAATTAATGTGTAGTGAGCACTTCGAATAGTGTCTGGCACATAGTAAGTGCCCTATATATATTTCCTATTTAAAAATATATTAAAAGCTTTCTTAGCACTGTCTACAATCCTGGAAAATTATGGCAGGAACTTTACCAGAATTTTTAGTCAGGACTGTTTACTAATATCAACTATTCTAGAACCATTAAAAAAAAAAGATCTTATTTATTCATTTGGGAGAGAGAGAGCACAAGCAGGGAGAGAGGGAGAAGCAGGATCCCTGCTGAGCAGGAAATGTGGGGCTCAATCCCAGGACCTGGAGATTAGGACCAGAGCCAAAGGCCAACACTTAACCATCTGAGCCACCCAGGCATCCATGACTTTTAAAGTGAAAATCCAGCTTTTCACTCATTTGACTAATGTTGCAGTTGTTCATTGGTCAGACAAGAGAAAGTGGCAGACCGCTACCAAGGCCACACAGGCTTCCCAAGTAAAGAAATGCTGCAGGGAGGAGGTGGAGGGAAGAGGAAGAGGAAGTCCAGACAGAGGAAGTGTTTGGGACTTTGCTCTTTCAGATTTGGGGGTTTTGAGTCTTTGAGGATTTGCTGTTAAAGAAGGCACTGAGAATTAAGAAAGGATGATTACCTAGGGGAATCCTAAGCTACAAAGGGCAGTTAAGGAGAAAGGTACATAATAAATGGGGTGAGTATTTTCTGAAAATAAGAGAACTCTGGAAAAGAGTTGGGCAGGAAGGTGGAGAGGGTTAGTTTTCAGGAAGGACAAATGTAGTTGGACATATTAGATCACCGTGGAAAGGCAAGATAGTTGCAGCTGTTAATATCATGGATTTGAGGACTTGCCTGCTCTACCCTTTAGCAGCTGGGTGATCTTGGCCAAGTTACTTAAACTTTCTGTGATTTAGTTTGTCAGTCTGGAAGTAGAGAATGATAATGCTGATAGTATTTGTCCCATAGATAGTGTATTAAGTGATATATAAGTAGAAAATATATAAAGCTAATAAAAAGCTCTTAGGGCAGTGTCAGGTACTAAGCACTATGACTATTGGTTATGATTGCTCATTTGACAGATTTATTTTTAATTCATGAAAGAATAAATCATCTTGCTCAAATACAAATGCTCCTGTGATCCTAAAAGCCATCACTTCCCACCTCCTTTTAAATCCTTTATTTATTTATTTATTTATTTATTTATTTATTTATTTATTTATTTATTTATCTATTTATCTATCTATCTATCTATCTATCTATCTATCTATCTATCTGACAGAGAACAAGACAGAGAGGGAATACAAGCAGGGGGAAGAGGGAGAAGCTGGCTTCCTGCTGAGTATGGAGCCAGATGTGGGGCTCGGCTCAATCCCAGGACCCTGGGACCATGACCTGAGCCAAAGCCACCCAGGCGCCCCCTTTCAAATCCTTTAGTTTGGGGGATGGGATGTGCTAGAGAAGGAGGTAAGAGAGAACAAGCAGGGAAGTAAATCGTTTTTATTTTCTATTAAAACTTTACCCTCTTATTCAGAATAACCTGTGTCTTTCAGGTTTGGGTAGCTAAAATTTTACTTTCTGAGTATGCTATATATTGAGTTTAAAAAATAAATTCCAGGAGCACCTGGGGGGCTCAGTCAGTTAAGTGGCTGCCTTTGGCCCAGGTCCTGATGGGGAGGGCGGGGGAGATCCTGGGATTGATCCTCATGTCCTGTGTCTTACTCAGTGGGGAGTCTGCTTCTCCCTATCCTTCTGACCCTCCCCCCTGCAAGTGTGTGCTCTCTCTCTCAAATGAATAAATAAAAAAATCTTTAAAAAAATACTTTTTAAAAGATTTTTTAATTTATTCACAGACCTGTACCCCTGGGGCAAATAAATAAATAAATAAATTCCATGCTATATACAATAAAGAAACTTCTGAAATGAAGACATTTTATATAAAACTGTTATGTTCATAAGTTAATCTATATATAGATTATATGTTTCAGTTCCTGATGGCTATCATCTGTTTCTTTTAAACCTAGGTTAACTTTGAAATATTGCTTTTTGCAATTATAATACTCCTGAAAAATGCCAGTTTAGTAAATAGCTAATGTATATATGCCTGAATAGATCATTTTAAAAACAATTTAAGAAAATGTGGAATTTCATTCCCAAAGTGAAAATCTGCACTAAAAAATTTCCCCCAATTATTTTTCACCAGAAAAGAAAGTGCATTGTAGATCTCTGAGAAGAGATGAATCTGAAGAACATTTCAGGAGTAGGGATTATCTGGGTATCAGAGCAGCTTCCTCAGAAGGATGAAACCTTCACCAGGTAAGATCTTCTCTTCCTGGGCCTGAAACGAGTATGTGCCTGGGGGGCTCTCAGGCCTTGAGGAAATTGATGATAAGATTTTCAGCTATTAGAAAACTGGGTTGGCAGCTCCAGCAACAAGCAGAAATGTGTTAACGACTGTCCTATTACTGTTGATTTGATTCTGAAAATTTAGTTTTGCTTCTTGGGGACAGCCCTGAACAGCAGGAAAATTCCAGAAAGTTGTATCACTCCCATTCATTTGACACTGAGCATGGTTAGGTCTCTTTTTGGAGAAAGGTTTTATCCAGAAATGGCATATGCTGCAAGAACTAATCAATCAATCAGCAGGTATTTATTAGTCCTACTTTGTTTTTAGCGCTGTGCAAAATACAGATGTTAACTCTTGACTGTAAGGTATCATTCTGCAAATCACTGCTAATTTGAGCCATCTACAGTTTGGAAATGGCTTTACTATACAGAAATTGGTCATACATGATTTAATCTAAATTTATGACCCTTTGTAGTCTAGAACTGCTCAGAACGAATATACAGGTCAATGATAGTTGCTTAGGAGAAGTGCAGGCTGGAAAAAGAGGGGTTTGGAGAGGACTTTGTTTCTCAAATAAAGGTTTTTCTTTGTTGGAGGAGGACTGGTGCTCTGGTGGTGGATTTGCCTTCATGTCAATGAGGAGTAAGGGAAGACAGGTGCTGAAATTTTTTAAAAAGATAACTCTGGAATTAGGTCAGAGGCTTGATTAGGTGCCAAGCTACCATTAATTTTATATTGATTAAATTGTTCATATTAATATGCAAATAATAATATACTAAACCTCCCTAAAAACTAAAGATTCTAGCAGCTTTTGCATTTCTAGCAGGTAGGGATTTCTCTATTCTATGACACAGGTTAAACATTTACTCGTTTAACAAATATTCCCAGGCAGTCTATCACGTGTCAGGCATTATTTTAAGCACTGGGGATTCAGCAGGACACAAAAACAGACAAAAATCTTTGCCTTCATGGTGTGGGAGACAGACAATAAGCAAGATTAAAAAGTATGTTAGTGAAGGTATTAAGGAAAAAAGTATAGAATAGGAAGCATGAGGTGGGGTGCAGTTCTAGGCAGGATGGTCAGGGAAAGCCTACGAAGAAGTGACATTTGAGAAAAGATCTTGGGGAAGTCTCTTCATAGTCTAAATACACTATATGTTCTAAATTAATTTAATTCTGACTCAGAGATGAAGTTTAACAAGGTGATGAGAAATTTTACCTCAGTCTCATTTTGAGAGTCTCTCTCCACCCCCCACTTCCTAGGGATGTAGGGGGTCCTCAGGGTTTCTGTCTTCCTCTTCCTTGTATGTTCCCAGCCCCTCATCTTACTCCAACCTGGTTGCTCTTGAGGTCTCTGTGTCCAACCTTACATGATTTCTTTGGGGGGCCAAGTGTGGATACAAGAATCTTTTTTTTTTTTTTTATGGCTAAGAAGCCAAGATTTAATTTTGTCACCCAGGCATCCAAGTGCTATCTCATCAAAAGGGCTCTCCTGTGTGATCATGCTGCCAGTGAAATGGGGAGACCCTGTGCCCTAGGACCTTGACCCAGCCCTTCGCAAAGATGATGTTGAAGGTTCTTGGCCTCCTCATGAGGAAGAAATCAAGGACAGACACAACACAGTGGATGAGTGACACAGTGGGAAAGTTTATTAAAGCTCAAGTATATTCTCCCGGTGTTAGAGCAGGCTACCTGAAGAGAGCAGCGTACCCTGGGTTTTGGGTTTCTATCTTTCATTGACAGTTGCAAATTAGGGAATGGAATATTTCTTACTTGGGAAGGGATTTCTTGGAAGCAGGGTTTTGGCCTTTTCTTCTTTATTTGGTCAGGAGTTTCTTGTCATGGCACCTGCCATCTTGGGCCTGTATGGTTTGATCTGGCTTCTTGTGGAGTGCTGTCAGGACAGGCCTCTTACTTTTCTGATAGCTGGCCATGAATTCCTCATTGCCGGGATCCAGGTATTCTGTTAGAATCTATCTAACTGCCTACTCTAACAGATGCAAACATGGGATACTCTGGGAATTCCCCCCAAACTCCCAAACCCATCTTTAGTCTAGAGGCCCCTCATGATGGAGCTACTTCTCTTCCTCAAGTTTCAGCATATATCTTTCTAAAAGCCCTTCTCACAGCCCAAGCACCCAAACAAAAGTCAGGTTAGTGGTATTCCAAGTGTCTCTCTACCTTTGTTTTTTGTTTTTTTTAAAGATTTTATTTATTTATTTGACACAGAGAGAGAGATTACAAGTAGTCAGAGAGGCAAGCAAAGAGAGAGGAGGAAGCAGGCTCCCTGCTGAGCAGAAGCCCCCCCCATGCGGGCTCGATGTAGGGCTCCATTCCAGGAACCTAAGATCATAACTGAGCCAAAGGCAGAGGCTTTAACCCACTGAGCCACCCAGGCACCCCTCTACCTTTGTTTTTAACCTCCAAGGTCACAGTAGCAAGGAAGTGACCTTTTTTTTTTTTTTAATTTTATTTATTTATTTCACAGAGGGAGAGAGATCACAAGGAGGCAGAGAGGCAGGCAGAGAGAGAGGGGGAAGCAGGCTCCCCGCTGAGCAGGGAGCCCGATGCGGGCCTCGATCCCAGGACCCTGAGATCATGACCTGAGCCGAAGGCAGAGGCTTTAACCCACTGAGCCACCCAGGCACCCAGGAAGTGACCTTTTTTAAGATGAATCTCAGAAGGAGAGCCCTCATTCCTTTGAGACTTACTCAAACAAAACAAAATTAATGTCTCAAATTACCTTGCCATGCATTCAAATAATGAACGTGGTCAATATAAACTATTTCTATTTGTTAATGCACTCAGAATTGTTTGAAAAATACTTCTGTTTCCTTCTGGCCTATTAGCATTATGGTTATCTGTGCTTGAATTTGGTAGGGTGAGGGGAGATATTCCTTTAAGAATATTGTTACCTGGACTATTATTTGCTATCTCTCCTTGCCCCACTGGTTAGGGGTAAATTTACAATAGTTCAATTTATGTAAAAGACCTGTAAATATGGAGATGGAGATTGGAAGCCTAAAGCAGAGGGTGAGTGTCAAATGGAAGAAAGGTAGGAGTGGGAGAAGGGAATAAGAACAGGGAAGGAGATGGAGTACTGAGAAACAGGGAATGGAAGGAACAGAGGAGAAAATGAATTAGACACTCAGGATGAAAGAATAAAAAAAATCAAGGGAGGGAAAAATAATGAAACAAGATGGGATGGGGAAGGAGACAAACCATAAGAGACTTCTAATCTCATAAAACAAACTGAGGGTTACTGGGGGGTGGGAGGGTAGGGATAGGGTGGATGGGTTATGGACATTGGGGAGGGTTTGTGCTTTGGTGAATGCTGTGAAAGATGTAAGCCTGATGATTCACAGACCTGTACCCCTTGGGCAAATAATAAAAATAAAATTAAAAAAAAAAAAAGAATAAAAAAAATCTAAAATAAGGAATGAGGACAAGAAAGAAACAAGTGAGGAGTGTTGGCTCGGTGTTAAAATCATACAATCTGAAGGTCAGAAGTTGGACATGGGTGTCACTAGGCAAAAATCAGGATGGTAGCAGGGTCGCATTTCTTTTTTGGAGGCTCTAGAGCAGAATCCATATCTTTTAAGTTTTCCAGCTTTTAGAGGTTGCCTGCATACCTTGATTTTTGGTCCCTTTCCTCTTCTGTCTTCAAAGCATAGCTCTGATCATTCTTTTTTTTTTTTTTTTTTTTTT
>LNAC01000131.1:2188293-2262444 GCA_002007465.1 Ailurus styani | reverse complement strand
GTAATCTCTCTCTGTCAAATAAATAAATAAAATCTTTAAAAAAAAATAAAAGATTAGAGGCAATATTTGAAGATTTAGTAACAGAATTTTCTAGAAAGGCATCAATCCACAGATTCAAGAATGAGACAGGATAAAGAGGAACTCATATTTAAAACATTTTAGTGACTTTGAAAAACACTAAAGACAATTTTTTTTTAAGAGAGAGGGTTGGAAGTGGAGAAGAGGGAGAGAGAGAGAGAGAATCTTTTTTTTTTAAAGATTTTATTTATTCATTTCACACAGAGAGAGAGATTACAAGTAGGCAGAGAGAGAGGAGAGAGGAGGAAGCAGGCTCCCTGCTGAGCAGAGAGCCCAATGCGGGCCTCGATCCCAGGACCCTGGGATCATGACCTGAGCTGAAGGCAGCAGCTTTAACCCACTGAGCCACCCAGGCACCCAAGAGAGAGAATCTTAAGCAGGCTCCATGTCCAGCACAGAGCCTGATGTGGGGCTCACTGTGGGGCTCCATCTGCCACTGTGGGGGCTCTATCTTACAACCCTGCGGTCATGACCTGAGCCTAAATCCATGAGCCAAAAATCAAGAGTTGGATGCTTAACTGACAGCCCTCAAAGACAGTGGTTTTAACAGCAATCTTATTTCTCAGTAGCAAATATGGAAGCTCAAAAACTATGGAATTATAATTTTGATATGCCAAAAGAAGAAATCAACCTAAGTTTGTTTATAAACTGCCTTATTGTTACTTTTTAAAAACCATAATATAAAGGCATTTTCAGACAATAAAAATGGAAATTGTGCCACCAACAGACTCAATTTAAAAGATGTAATTCAGGCACAAAAAAAGTGTTAGTAGATGGAAAATTTGTGCTGTAAAAAGGAATGATTAGTAAAGAAAATGGCAGATATATGAATAAAAATAAGGGATTATTAACTATATACAGAAACAATAATAATTTAGGAGACTTAAAATTAAGATAAAACTAGAATACAAGAATAGTGTATAACTCAAAAAGGAAGTGATCATAGTTAAAATATTACAAATTTCTTGTATTGTTCAGGAGGGGGTAAAGATAAGAATTAATTTTGAACTTTGATAGGCATGCTTAGTGAATGTTTAGGATAACCCTAAAAGAACAGGGCAGAGAAAATAATTTCCAAACTAGAGGAGGGAAAAAAATGAAAATATGGAAGAAATATTCTATCATTATAAAGGAAAAAAGAAAGAAACAAAAAATGTCAATTTAGAGTGATAATTAAAAAAATAAAGTAATAACTAATATAACTGATTATAAGTATCTAATCCTAGTTACTCAAGTAGTCAGTAATAGAGCTGGTATTCAAACCTAAGCAGTATTTCTTAGACTCTGTTCTCTTAAAAACTATGCTGTATTAGCTCTCATGAAAGAGTAAGTTAGTAAGAAAAAAAATCAAAATGTATCATTAATTATAATAAATACAAATGGACCTTATTTAAAAGGAAAATGTTCTCAAACTGAATTAATCCCACCCCACCATATGTTGTTTATAAAATACACATCAAAAAAACATAAGGGCAAAAAAAAGTTGGGAGTAAAAAGATGTAAATATCTTTATCATACAAACACTACTAAAAAAATGTAACTATATTTTAACAGACAAAATAAAAGACAAAAAGCATTGATAGAACTAAAGAGTAATATAACATATAATACTCAGTTCACCAAATAGCTATTAAAGTTCTAAACTTATATACACTAATATAGCCTCAAAATAAAGGAAGCAAAATTGATAGAACTTTATAGAAAAATGGAGAAATCCTTCATCACAGTGGGAGATTTGAATGCTTCTTTCAGTAACTGACTGATGAAGCAAATAAATCTTTAAGGCTGTAAAACATTTGAAAAGCACAATGTGTGAACTAAATTGTGTCAAACACACTGCCTCCCCACTCCAGTTCATATGTTGAAGTTCTAACCCCCAGTACCTCTCATGTGAATCCTATTTCGAGAGAGGGTCTTTAAAGAAGTAATTAAGTTAAAATGAAGTCCTCAGGGTAGGCATTCATTCAATATAACTGATGTCATAAGATGATATTAAGACACAGACACACGGAGGGAAGACTATGTGAAGACATGAGGAGAAAATGGCCATCTACATGCCAAGAAGAGCAGCCTCTGCCTCTGACCAGCCTCTGACCCAGAGGGAGTCAACCCTGTGACACCTTAAACTTTGACTTCTAACCTCAAGAATTATGAAAAAATAAATTTCTGTTGTTCAAGCCACCCTCTCTGTGGTACTTTGTTAACAGCAGCCCTAGCAAGCTAGTACATATAAAAATTGGGTTTATTTAATAGTCATAAATCAAACAGTGAACCTAAAAATGCAGAATGTATTATTTTGAAGCCATATGGAAAATTTATAAAAATTAAGTTCTAGGGTGTAAAGCAAGCCTCAAGATATTTTCAACTGTTTCATCATGTTTCCCATAATTTCTGATCACAGTGCAGTTAAGTTAGACACAAACAACAATAAAGAACCTGAAAAAATTCCCTACATGTTTACAAATTAAGACACATGTAGGGCTCATATATAGATCAAAGAAAAAATTATAATGGAAAGTAGAATATTAGAACCCAGATTATAAGAACAATATAAAAACATGTGTGTGACACTAAAATGGTACTTATAGGAAAATTACAACCTTAAATGCTTAATAACCTAAAAAGAGGTTTGGAAATTAAGAAGTATAAAAATTAATAAGTTAGAAAATTAACAATAAATTAAGAAAAATAATAAAGAATAAAAATTAAAAATAAATATATAGGACAACCAAACCCAAAAGTTATTTATTTGGGAAGACCAATTAAATTTTCAAAAATCTGGTAGAATGGCTAAAAAACAAAAAGCAGAAATAAGCAATATAAGGAATGAAAAATGGGACAGTAATACAGATCCTATAGATGCATGAAAGGTTATAAGAAATTTTGAAGAACTAATTTTTAAAATAAAGATCGTAAATCTAAATGGGCTATAAACATTAAATACATTGAATCAGTAATTTAAAATTCATACAATCACACATTAGCCCAGAAAGTCCTACAAAATCCTGTAGAAAGAAATAAATCCAGTAATATACAAACTGTTTAAGAAAAGTTTCAAAGGAAGGAATCGTTTCAATTTATTTCATGAGGCATAATCTTGGTATAGAACCCTATAAGGAAAGTTCGAGAAAAGAAAATTGTAGACCAATCTCAATCATTTACATAGATACAAACATCTAAAACAAGATATCAGCAAACCCATTTCATTTAAAAATAAAATAGTTAAAACATTATGACTGCATTGGGTTTATCTCAAGAATATGAGCCTCAGGGGTGCCTGGGTGGCTCAGTCGTTAAGCTTCTGCCTTTGGCTCAGGTCATGATCCCAGGGTCCTGGGGTTGAGTCCCACATCAGTCTTCTTGCTTAGTGGGGCACCTTCTTTTCCCTCTGCCTGCAGCCCCCCTGCTTGTGCTCATGCGATGAGAAGGAAG
Organism: Ailurus styani; assembly: GCA_002007465.1. Lineage (NCBI taxonomy): Eukaryota > Metazoa > Chordata > Mammalia > Carnivora > Ailuridae > Ailurus > Ailurus styani. Next base: position 2,258,934 of record LNAC01000131.1, on the reverse strand, counting down.
AATCAAAACTATCACTATTCACAAATGACATAAGCAGTTATACAGAAACCCTGAAGAATTTACAAATAAATAATTGGAAATAGTTTAGTTTCTTTAATTTAAAACCAATGTTTAAAAAAGTACATTTCTAAATACTGAAAAACAAGTAGAAAGCTAGTATTATTTATTCATAACTGTATAAAAATATTCAGGAATAAATGTAATCAAAGATATGTAAGATCTATCTTTAGCAAAAGCCAATAAAGAAAACCTAAATAAATGAAGGGATATACCACATCACATGTTGACATTTTTAAAAATATACTACATTTTAAAAATATACTACGATGTCAATACTATGTAATTGATCTACAGAGTCACTGCAATTCTGAACAAGATCTCAAAAGTTTTTATCGAAATACCTTTTGTTTAAAATTTGGCAAAGCTTCTTCTAAAATTTATATAGGAAAGCAAAAGTCCAAGCATATATAAGACTCCTCTGAAAAACAGGGCAGGAAGCCTTCTCTAAACAGTACTAGGAATTTTTATAAGCAGGCCTGGTGTTGCATACAGATAGCCAAATTCAGCTGTGAACCAGAAAAGAAAGCCCAGAAACTCCTCTATACATCGATTGAATCTTAAAGTATGCTAAAACCAAGACTAGAAATCACTGTGTTGTGACAATTTGCTTTCTATATGGAAAAGAAATGAAATTGGAACCACACATCATATCACATATAAAAATCAATCCAGATGATTAAACATGTAAATGTAAAAAGCAAGACTATAAACCTTGAGAGGACCATATAGAAGAACACTTTTGTATTCTTGGGATAGGGCAAGATTTTTTAAAACACAAAAATCATTGAACATAAAGGCAGAGATTGATGTTTTATTACATTAAAACTAAGAACCTAGGTGTTTCAAAAGACACCACAGAGTGAAAAACACCAAGACATAAACTGGGAGCATAAATTAAAAAAAAACAAAAACAGTCAACAAAGAGTTAATACCCAAACATAAAAAAATCAGAAAAACATAGATGATATAATAAAAACCTGCAAAATATTAGAATAGTCAATTCATAGAAGGAGAAACTCAAATGAATAATAAGCATATGAAAAGATGTTCAACTTTATTAGGAATCAAGAAGACAAAAATTAGAACCACAGTCGTATACCAGTTCCCTTCCACCGGTTTGGCAAACAATTAGTCTGGTGATGTCAAGTGTTGGCAAAGATGTGGAGCAACAGGAGCAACTCTTATTAACTGTTAGTAGGAATGGAAATTACTGCAAAAATTTGCAGAACAACTTGTTATCTTTTAATAAGATACAGATGTACAAACGCTTTGACTAAGCTATTCACTCCTAGCACTCATGCACCAGAAAACATGTCCAAGAACATTCATAGCAGCATTGTAAATTTTTAATGGCAAAAAAGTGGAAACTACCGAAATATCTGTTAGCAGTAGAATGGATAAGTAAATTTATGGTACGTTCTCTTAGAAGATTATTATACAGAAGTGAAAGTGATTGAGAGGAAGTCACAATGTGAATGGATCTCAGGAATATGATGTTGAGTGAAACAAGCAAGTTGGAGGAGAAATGTTGAGTCCTTTCACTTAAATATCAAAAGATGCAAAACCAAGCAACATACTCATTAGGAGTATAAATTTATATAGTTGTAGTACTAAAAAGGACAGTAAGGAAATGACTACTTTATAATAGCCAGGACATGGATGGAGACAACCTAAGTGTCTATTAATGTTTGAATGGAGTTAAAGAAAAAGTGTGCATGTGTGCAAGCATATTCAATAGATATTCAATGGAATATTCAATTCTGTATTCAAGGGAATATTATTCTGCCATAAAAAGAAAGAAATCCTGCCATTTGTAAAACATGGATGGGACTTGAGTACATTAAACTAAGTGAAATAAGTCAGAGAAAGACAAATACTGTATGATCTCACTTATATGTGGATTAAAAAAAAACTTATAGAGAAAAGAGGTCAGATTTGTGATTACCAGAGGTGAGAGCAATTAAAAGGTACAAATTTGGAGTTTTAAGATAAATAATTTTGGGGGATGTAATGTACAACATGATGACTGTAGTTAATACTGCTATGTGGTATATTTGAAAGTTGCTAGAGGAATAAGTCCTAAAAGTTCTCATCCCAGAGAAAAATCTTTTTTTGTTTTTTTTGTATCTATATGAGAAGATGGATGTTACCTAAACATATTATAATGATCATTTCATAAATATATATAAGTCAAGTCATTTTGCTGTACACTTTAAAGAGTGCTAGATGTCAAATATCTCAGTAAAACTGAAAGGAAAAAATGATTACAGATGATTTAAGATAGCAGAGGGAAGAATGAGCAAGGAACTGAAAAGGTAATGGCAATATTTTTTTATGAAAGGTGTAAAATCAAGTCATGATAGCTGTATGTATTTAATATTTAATAAAAACAATAACAGATTAAGGAATTAAGTGCATTACCCCCAAAATCTCTAACCAGTAACCTAGAGAGTTAGGACTTGAAATGGAATTGTGTGGCTCCAAAGCCCTTGGTTGTGGTTACTAGCAGTATCTGCTTTCAATGTAGCTGGCATAAGAGGCTGATAATCAACTTTCCTATTTCTTCTCCCTTTGTGAATTTGATGCCTTGCTTAGGCCTGTGGTATCCTCCACTCCCTGTCATGGGTGAATTTGTGGAGAACAAAGAACCTTCTCCTTTTCTGAAGGAAGGGTATATAGTTTCTTTCTCTAGTCAAATCTTGGTCTACCCTTCTCATCTAGGATATTTATTTTTTAATTGAAGTAATGTTCACATAAAATTAATCATTTTATGGGTGCCTCGGTGACTCAGATGGTCAGATGGTTGGGCATCTGCCTTTGGCTCAGGACCTGATCTCCAGGTCCTGGGATCAAGCCCCATGTCAGGCTCCCAGCTGGCTCAGCGGGGAGCCTGTTTCTCCTTCTCCCTCTGCCTCTCCCCGTGCTTGTGTCCTCTCTGTCTCTCTCTCTCTCAAATGAGTAAATAAAATCTTTTTAAAAATCATTTTACAGTGAACAATTTAGTGTAATTCACTTTTATCTAGTTGGAAAACATTTCCCTAAATGGAAACCCAGGATCCATTAGGTAGTCGTTCCCCATTCCTCCCTTCCCCAGCCCCTGGCAACCATCAGTCTACTTTCTGCCTCAATGGATTTATCTGTTCTGGTTATTTCTTATAAATGGTGTCATGAAATATATGTCCTTTTATGTCTGGCTTCTTTCACTCAGCATATTATTTCCAGGTTTCTCCACATTGTAGCATGTATCAGTATTTCCTTCTTATGGCTAAATAAAATTTCACGTCTCCTCTACTTTTTTGTACTTTCCTCCTCAGAGCTTCCTGGTTTTCTCTTAACTCCTCTCCGCCTTCATCTGTTAAAATCTTATTGCTCCTATTTTTTTTCTTCAGTATAGCAAACTGTCCAGGATTCCACCTGCTTTTTCTCTATCACATTTTACTTCAATGGTATGAGCCCTTGTCTGAACATACCCTATTTTGGGCTTATTTGCAGTATGATCTCTGCACAACTTCTGCTTCATTCACTTCCCTGACAAAACTATTCAGTAGAACAGCCTGATATGACCATAACTGCTTTGCCTGCATGAAGAATATCATTTGCCATCTTATCTGTAGATTGTAGGGAGATACTGTGCCAAATGGTTTGCTGGTATCAAGATTTACCCCTTTTAGGGTTCTCCATCCCCATAATCTCCTCATTCTTTCTGTCTTCAGCTTTAAATGTCACTTCCTCAGGGACGCCATCTTTACCTGCATCCTTTGGTTTGCTTTGCCAGGGCATTCAGAGATAACTGGTTCTTGTTTATGCTCTGGGTTCTGGTCCTTGTTACACTATCACAGGTCAGGTCCCCTAGTGTTATCACAGCCCCTGTGCCTCTTCTTTAGTGTGCTTATTATATTTGTAAATTAACTAGCTCTTTGTGTCATTATTTGACATTTGTCTCCCTATGTCCTCTGCTAGATTGTAAAATCCAAGATAGCAGGGTCATGTATTCCTTTTTTTCTAGCTCCTACTGCAATGTCTAACAAATATGAAGTGCTCAATAAATGTTTGCTGTAGAAAAACTATCTTGATAAACCTGTCTAATAAATTTGCTCACTGAACCTTGGTAGCCAAAAATTGAAGAAACCCCTCCACTTTGAACCACTTGTGGGGTAGCATTCTGAGCAGACTCACTCATCCTGATCCCCTGGAACAGAGCCTTGGTGATGTTTACTTGATATATCCATATAAAGAAGAAGTAAAGGACACCTCGGATAAGTTAGGTGCAAGAATTTTTTTCCATGAATTGATTTTGAAAATGGATTCCTTTTGGTTGGGGGGAAGAAGGTAGGAAAGAGAATGAGTGGGAGTTGGTAAAACAAGGGAAGGTGAATTTAATCTCTTCCTTGTGCCCTTTTCCTGGGCAGCAATGTGTAATGGATGCTGAAGAGCAAATGTAATAAATGTCTCAATATCTTGGCCAAGAGCAAGAGTCTAATTACAAGCCATATGGCCTCTTCAACTCAGTGGCTGTGAATTTATTTGGGTTTTATCCAGGTGATTATCAAGAACAGTTAAGCAATCAATAGATTTTTTCCTATCACTGTATTTCACATTTTTTAGATCCAAGGTCAACACTATAAATTCTTCTGTTTAGATATCTTATTCCCTCTCCCTCCAAAAAAAAAAATGGGGAAATCATGATTACACAAAATATCTTTAGGATTTAACTGGGAGTTTTTAGTCCATTGCCTTCAGTTTGGGGGCGGGGGCGGGGCACAACAAACACACACTTGAATTTAGTTATTGTATTCTTGGTTTGTTTTGCTAGGGTGTTTAGAGACAACTGGTTCTCATTTATGCTCTTGTTTCTGTATCTTGTTTCTCTCTCTCTCTCACACACACACACACACTGTCCCAGGAAACAGGGTACCTCAAGATGGTCTACCAATTCTCTCTTGGCTAGTAGTATTCTGATTTCACTGTGGAAGTAGTATTCTGATTTCACTGATTTACAGAGGAATATAGGGTCTAAATAAGATTGTTTTAAATGTACCACTCAAAAATTCACAAAGTTGAACTTCTAATTTGTAAACATTTGAAAGGAAGGGAAATCACCTGGTGTCCATAATCTTTACCTTTCAAGTTTCAGATTTTCCAAGATAAAAAAAAAATAGGGTGATGATCTTCCCCTAGATACTCTCTTCTATTTGATCCTGATTGATTCATAAGATTAATAGCATTTCCCTGTGTTCCTAGGATCCCACTGGGAGTATATCTTTATTTTGAGAAAGAGATGGATATCCATTTATAAGTTCCATAGTTTCCAGCAAACACTGAAGATGCCACTGAACTTTCACCCTTTATTTCCTAAGGGTAAAAGCTGGGTTATACCCTTTCACATAGTTGAAAGAGACAATAACTAAAGTCAACCTTTTCTTTCTACTACCAAATCCTACATACTATACCACTATTATCAAACAGAAACTGGTACTGTTTTACAGCATCAAAAGATATCCTGGGCTTTAGCCAGTGTTGAGGAGTAGGCATATTTGAAATATGCACTTAAAAAATCTAAGAAAAATTATAGACTTTAGATATAGAACTAGAATTATTAAATATCTCAAGGTAGGTGAAAAACATTTCTAATTTTTTTTAATAAGTCGGTTGGTTAAAAAAAGAGTTTGATATTTTAAATTTGGATTTTCATAAATTAAGAGATATGTACAATGTTATATAATGTGTCCTTAAAAGCGAAGTCTGAGGTGTTTAGATGCTGAATTCAAATCAGAAATATATTCCTCTAGTTAGCTCCTGTTCTTCCTTCTCCTTTGTTAGTATAGTTAGGCATAAGGAGGCAGTAACTATTAAGCAGCTCTTTTATTCTGAAGAGAGGATAATCTCATATTAGTTTTATTATACTTCTTATCTTGGTACTTCTCGGAATTAAATTCAGAATAATATAAGAAATGCTAACCAACTACTGGGTATTTACCCGAAAGATACAGATGTAGTGAAAAGAAGGGCCATATGTACCCCAATGTTCATAGCAGCAATGTCCACAATTTCCAAACTGTGGAAAGGGCCGAGATGCCCTTCAACAGATGAATGGATAAAGAAGATGTGATCCATAGATACAATGGAATATTACTCAGCCATCAGAAAGGATGAATACCTAACTTTTGTATCAACATGGACGGGTCTGGAGGAGATTATGCTGAGTGAAATAAGTCAAGCAGAGAAAGTCAATTATCATATGGTTTCACTTACTTATAGAACATAAGGAATAAAATGGAGGACTCTAGGAGAAGGAAAGGAAGAGTGAATTGGGGTAAATTGGAAGGGGAGATGAACCATGAGAGACTGTGGACACTGAGAAACAAACTGAGGCTTATGGAGGGGAGGAGGAAGGGGATGGGTGAGCCTGGTGGTGAGTATTAAGGAGGCACGTATTGCTTGGAGCACTGGGTGTGGTGCATAAACAATGAATCTTGGATCACTGAAGAAAAAAAAAAGAAACGCTAACCATACTTTTTTGAAAATTAATACATATGAAAAATTTCAGTTGTATAATCATCATATGCTGGCCAAGTCTCTAAGCACAGTATAATCTGTAGCATAGCATTTAGATTGAAAATTAATATAAAACCCATGCTCCACCTTATCATCTCAGTTAGCTTCACTCTTCCCTAAAAGCAAGGTATTATGCTCTGGAGGCATTTTATTCTATTCCTTACCAGTGAGTATGAAGCTTGAAATAAGAATTGGTAGTCCATATAGGGAACTATTTCAGCAGTACTGGCTATATAACTACAAAGCCAAATGCAAAATGATAATGTGGTATACCCAATTCAAAAGCTAAGAATTTGAGGATGGTGACAACAGAGTAATAAACCAAGTGTTGGAAATCCTAGTCAGTGCAATAAAGCAAGAAAAAGAAATAAAAGTCATGCAGATTGGAATGGAAGTAATAACACCATTTCTATTTGCAGATGACATAATTGTCATCATAGAAAATCCCAAAGAATTCACACACAACAGTACATATTAGTAAGTGAGCTTAACAGGAACACAAGATACAAACTCAGTACATGAAAATGATTGTAAATACTTGTGATGAACAATTGGAAACCCAAATTAAAAACCAATGTCATTTCCAGTAGCTCTCCCCAAAATGATATATTAAGGTACCCATTTAACAAAACATATACCATTTCTGTACACTGAAAACTACACTACACTCATAAAAGAAATCAAATGAGACCTGTAAGTGGAGACACATACTGTGTTGGGATTGGAAGATTCAACACAGTAATAAAGATGTCAATTTTTCCCAAATTAATATACAAAGTTAATGCAATTCTAATTTTAAAAATTAGTATTTTTCTGTAGATTTAGACAACCTGATACTAAAATTTATATGGAAAGACAAACTAGCATTGCCAAAACAGTTTTAACAAAGAATGAAGTTGGAGGAATCACATTAGCTGATTTTAAGACTTATTTTAAAGTTCCAGAAAGCAAGACAGTGTGTTATTGGTAAAGAAATAGACACATAGATCAGTGGAACAGAATAGAGTCCATAAATAACCCATAGATATATGGGCAATTGATTTTCAACAGGGACAAAGACAAGTCAATGCAGAAAGGATAATCTTTTCAACAAACGGTATTGGAACAGTTAAACTCCATGTGCAAAAAAAAAAAAATTTTGACCTAAATTTCACACCATAAACAAAAATGAACTAAAAATAGGTCATAGATCTAAATGTTAGATATAAAATTGTAACACTTTTTAAAAAACACTGGAGAAAATCTCAATGTCTTAGGGTTAGGCTAAAAGTTCTTAGACATGACATTAAAAGCATAATCCACTTAAAAATTTGACAAATTTTTCATCAAAATTTTTGCTCTGCAAAGAAGCAGCAAAAAATATATATAGATATGATAACTGTTTTATAAAACAAAACCCCATAAATATTTACACAAAAATTTTTAAAAATGTTGTTATCCTTGGGGACCTGGTACCAGGAGGTTGGCATAAACTTGCTTTTGACTCTGTATCAAGTTGTTGAATATTTATGAATATCTCTTACTTTTATACAAGGTCCCAAACCTCCCCACCATTGGCAGCTTTCAATTGAGGTTAGGCAGCAGTCTGCTGAAAAGGTTGTGGGGTGGTGAGAGTTGACTATTCAGATTTCTTCCAAATCTAAAATCCTAGGGTTTTATGGTTAGATTCAATGTAAGATAATTAAAAATCCCCTAAGTGAGAAAATGTTTGCCATATTTTATTTAATTTCATAATCATTGAAAAAAAAACTTAAAGTGCCAGGGCTCACCAATGCCTTCTAATGGACTCAAATCTTGATGTGTGCTTTGTCATGAGTAGCTTGATATCTGAATTATTAGTAGCCCCTTTCAAGTATATTTTCTGTTTTCTTAAAATTTATTTTAGAGAGAGAGCATGCACAAGCAGGGCAGGGACAGAGGGAGAGAATCTTTTTTTTTTTTTTTTAAAGATTTTATTTATTCATTTGACACAGAGAGAGAGAGAGATTACAAGTAGGCAGAGAGGCAGGCAGAGAGAGAGGAGAGAGGAGGAAGCAGGCTCCCTGCTGAGCAGAGAGCCCGATGTGGGCCTCGATCCCAGGACCCTGGGATCATGACCTGAGCCGAAGGCAGCGGCTTTAATCCACTGAGCCACCCAGGCGCCCGAGAATCTTAAGCAGACTTCCCACTGAGCCCAGACTTGGGGCTCAATGTCAGGACCCTGAGATCATGACCTGAGCTGAAACTGAGAGTTAGATGCTCAACCCACTGAACCACCTGGGCACCCCTCAAGTGTATTTTCTTAAACAACTTTAAGTAGGTCCCATTCTTTTGTAGAACAGAAGAGACCACGTTCCATTTATTGGATCACAGTCCAGAAAGCATAGTCTTCACATGGAATCTGCTTTTTCCTCTTTATAAGCCCCAATTTACTTTAATTTTATCTGTAAATTACATTAAGTCACTGAATTAGTGGAGTAAAAGTCTGAAACTAGTGCACCTAGCTGCAAGTAAGGCATCAATTTCCATAATGAAATGTTAGACTGAAGAGCAGTGGTGAATTTACTGTAAGGTTAATGAAATTCAAGCTTCAGGAACTTCTATCTGTGCAGATCTTTCTGGGGGCCTTTTGGGGCTCTAGCAATGTGCTTATATTTTTGTAGATTTGCAAAAGTAAGGTATTTTAATTATAATCAGCCAAAACAGTGTCTCTTTCCACTTTGATTTTCCCTCCATCACACTTTTTTTTTTGATGAGGGACAACAGACTGGGATATTTTGGGGATTCAGTTAAGAGGAATAAGTTTCATTGGAGTTTAGTGGTGCATGTTTTTGTGGTTTGCAGCAAATCTATTTATAGGTAATTGTTGTAAGCCATACTGGCATAGGAATGGCTTGAGGAATTCTCCTATAGCTCCCTATGCTAGGTCACTTGCTGAGGAGATGTGAAGATCCATGCCAGAGGTGATGTCACCCTGTATGGTTGTGCCCGGGGGGCTCTGATATTGGAAATATTGGGTGATGCAGGGGAAACAAAGTTGGAAATGTGCAGACTTAAAAAGGGGCCTGTGAAAAATTCTTCCCAATCTTACATCTTATAGATGAAATAGACTAGTCTTCCCAAATTTAATAGCTATCCCTAAAAATTTAGCCATTATCAATAATGAGTTATAAAACCATGAGAGAAAACAAATTTTGATCAAACACGCTAGAGGAAAAACAGAATTTTCTATTCTTCCTATAGAAAATGATATTCCAAAATTATTTTTCCCAAAATTATTGTTAAATGAAGAAGCAGTCAAAGAATAGCACATCCAGAAAACATAAGGGGCAAGTATTACAGAGGTGTGCCAGGCAGTTAAACTATCGCTATTTTTCTAGACTTTGTGATATTTATGGTATTTTCTGGTTTTGAGCTTTGTAATTTGTTGTGATTTACTTTTCTCATTACAACTATTTGCTTTCAGACCTAATTTTGTATGTTTAACTTTGTGCTTTTTTTTTCTTAAAGAGCACTGCCCAAGTTGTGTGTCAGGCCCCATAAAACTTGGATCAGCTCTGCGTGGAGCTTTTAAATATTTGGGCATAGAATAAAGCATTTCCTTTTGCTTAAGGATTCTTAGTAATACAGTCAAATGAAATCATGCTTTACTTAGTCTAGAATATGACCTCTGCAATGGAATTGGTAACTCTGGGGTGTCAGAACCGAGAACAGTGAGAGGCACACAGATTTATCACCAGTCATCCCGCAGGAAGGAAACCTGGGTGGAATTTGGCACTGAGTATAAATTTCTGTTCCAGAAAAGAAAACTGCAAAGGAGGTCTGCTGAAATGACCTGGTGGAGCTTTTATCTAATTTAAAAGAGGAAAGTCTTGGAGGCTTTTCAGAAAAGTGTGAAACAATGATTTGGGATATCTAGGTTCAATTCACCTAGTTTTGGTTTCTGCACTATGCAGAAAAAGTTAAGATAAGGTTGACACAGTTGATGACAACACTTTCCTATCTCACCATCCCTTCCTATCCTCTGTTAGTAATTGAATATTGTACAGGATTGATGGATGTTATGGGAGATCCTGTAGACAACAGAGCCAGCTAATGTGATCTTACAATTTATCTGCCTTGCAAAGGCGGATGGGATTAATGAACTGGAGTCATCATTCTTAAGTTATGCAAGGTCACTGGCCCTTCCATGGAGAAGTGTTTACATATGTATATATTTCTGTTTAATCCATTTTTAAGTAGTATTACTTCTTGCTCTTTTTGGCATATATGTCCTCATTAAAAGATTAATTGCCCTTTTATATCCCAAATAAGGCAAAAGGCGATTGTAATTATATTTTACCATGGGCCCACAATTTGTCTCCAAGGGCAGTAATAAAAAATTGTTAAAGTAACTCCCCTGTTTGCCAGAATGACCACTCAGTGATCCCCACAGAAAGGGGTCACAGGTTGTAGGAAGATCTGTCAGTCCTCTCTGACTCCCAAATCTAAAATGGTCTGGTCTAAGTGTGATTTGCATAATTGAAGATTTCTTCCTTCAAGCTGGAGTCAGGGTGGGTAATAACACTATTACTTAGCATCACATCTAATAGGGAATAAAAAGTGTGTGGAAGCCTTTAAACAGTCTCTGCTGCTTGATGTCATAGAAATTCTGTTTCATTGTGATCAAAAGAATCAGAGTCCATCCAGTCCATAGAAGTGTACCATTCCTAATTTCAGCAATTCTGACAACAATGGGTCACTGTCTGAATTATCAAGTAAATCTTTTATTTAGCTGTCCAGGGCTCTTTGTGATTTAGTGATGAAGTCTGTAATGCAGAATAATGATTCATTCTGTAGGAGAAAATGATAGTAGGATTATGGCTGCAAGACAGAGAGGACAATGGCAGGTTTGACTCCAGCTTGTTTACACAAAGGCATTTCCCAGAGCATATAAAGTATTCCTGGAGTTGTAAATTCTGGGAGGTTTTATCTTTCTTTATATTTTTTTTCTTTATCAATTCTGGGTGGAATGAGCTTGATGAATCAAGTAATATTTCATGGTCATGTATACCCATAGAGAAACATGTGGAAGTGATTTAGCAAAGCAAATAGTCCCATTTACATAGGATAGTATTCTTGATGCTGGCTGAGGCTAGCTCTGAATGTGTAGCTTTGTAAGGAAGCTTCATTTCCAGAGAAGAAAGATCACCTTCCCCAGTTCAATCCAAAACCCATTATCAAGTAATCAGAAAGAAGAAAAAGTCGAAGCTTGTTGACTTTTTCTGATGTTCATTCCCTTCTATATAAATAGAGATCCTAAGGTAACAGGCTTGGTTCTTGCACGTCTGAGCATTCCCACCCAAACCTCCCTGAACCTAGAGCTCAAACTCCTCTAACGAGATCATGAACTATACTAGCTTTGTTTTGTGATCAGCATCTTTCGTGATTTCTTTTTAATGGTATCAGGTTCTGCTTTTCTCTGCAGCTGGGAAAGGGAACTGTCCTTTCATCTTCTCCAAAAGAGGTACCAAACGTGACAGTCTTTGGGATTCCCCTCATTGGGTTGTTGGATCTCTCTCACTTTAATGATAACCATCATCAGGGACCTCGTGCTTGATCAGGCCTGTGAAGGGACACCCACTAGCTCTGCTCTCATCTTACTCCACCTTTTTCCATGTCAGTCTTGATCTGCTCCTCAAGATCCTCTGGGGACACGTAGAAGTCCTCTTCTGGCACTGATGACTTGGGCCGGCAGTGTCCACAGCAACAGTTGCAACAGCAGCATAGGCAGCAGCAGAAATAACAGCCAGTCAAGAGGCCAATGATGACAAACAGGGTCTAGGGGAAACAGGGGCAAAGCAAAATAGGGGTGAGGGGTGGTGGGGTGTGGGAGAATCCCAGAAATTAAGAGTGACTCCGTGTATCTTCAGAGACCTGAAGATAATGCAGTTCACCCTGCAGACTATTTCTTACCCTCATTCTTATTCCATACAAGAACTAGCTTTGTAGTTACCTTGGAAACAAATTCCTTATACGGTTTTGCCTAACGAGTTCACAGGAAGTGACTTGTAGCCTAAGTAGTGAAGGGTGATGTTTTCTTCTTTATTCATAAGCTCTGGTGGTCATTATTAAGAATAGAGCAAACAAAACAATGAACAACCTCTACAGATCAAATGAGCTAACCAAGGAGATTGAATCATTCTCACCGAAGAAGTTTTGATAGCTTTTCCTCCCACTTCCCCATTTCTCTTAGACACCAAGTCCTGCCAGAATCTCTTCAAGATCTCTTACACCCTCCTCCTTGTCTCTATCCTGACTGGTAGGACTTTAGAAAGATCTCATTACCTCTGCCTTTAACATTTCAGTAGCCTCCTAACTAGCCTCCCAGCCTCTACTCTTGCCTCCTATTCTACTCTGCACATTGTTGTTGGAGCTTTATGAAATCCACATTCTCTCAAACCTGTGTAGTAACTTCCCTGCCTCTCAGGAAAGGCTGGAGCTCCTTATTAATAGTCATCTGGCTTCAAACCCTTCTGGGAATTAGCGCAGCCCTATTCCTGCTATACCTGCCATAGCTTTGCTCTCTCTGTGGATTCATCTGCCCAGAGGACCCCTTCCCATTCCCCAGCCATCTAAAAAATGCCCATTCTGTGTTTAAGATTCATCTCAAAGATCCTCTCTCTGACATCATTCCTGATTCCCCCCACTCTAAAACAGTTTTCTCCCTCCTTCGTGCCCCAGCTGTACTCCATATAAATTTCCCCCATTTTTTTTTTGTTGTTGACACTTTAGGACATTGATCAGTTTATCCGTCTGTCTCACATTAGACTGTGGTTCTTGAAGGCTGGAAATCTATGTTAGTCATCCTTCAGTCCCTCGTAACCTAAAGATTTAGAACCTGGCCTGTGGAAGACAATAAATACTTATTGAATTAATGAATTATAAAGTAATTAACAAATAAACAAATGATTTGTTCCTCCTAATGAACAGCCAGCACCAGGGTTTTCCCACAAGCATATAAAAGGTTTGCTTAAGGGTCCCGGGGTGGTTCAGTTGGCTAAGCATCTGTCTTCAGCTAAGGTCATGATCCCAGGGTCGTGGGATCGAGTCCTGCATCAGGCTCCCTGCTCATCAGGGAAACTGCTTCTCACTCTGCCCCTCCCCCATGCTCATTTTCTCTCTCTCTCAAAAATCAATAAATAACAATACTTGAAAAAAAAAAGAGAAAAAGATAAAGTTTGCTTACTAAGTCCGCCATAGCTAAAAATAAAAAGAAACTTCCCTAACTTCCAATTTAAGTTAAAATATGCCTTTTGTTAATTGAGAAAAATAAATTTGATTTTTTTTTTAAGATTTTATTTATTTATTTGACACACAGAGAAATCGCAAGTAGGCAGAGAGGCAGGCAGAGAGAGGGGAGGAAGCAGGCTCCCTGCCGAGCAGAGAGCCCGATGCGGGCCTCGATCCCAGGACCCTGAGATCATGACCTGAGCCGAAAGCAGAGGCTTTAACCCACTGAGCCACCCAGGCGCCCAAAAAAAAATAAATTTGATTTTTTAAAAAAATGTTATTTGATATAGGAAATTATACATCTTTGAATCAGAATGTAGATTTTGTCTATAAAGGGGAAGAGGATAAAGATCGCCTTGTGTGTATACACTTCTTCAGTAACTTAGGGTAGACAACTTTAATGTTGATGAACCTCACCTGGCTCATTCCTGTTTCCTAGCCCAGCACCCCATCTCTGACTCTGGCCCCCGTTATGCGGTGGGGCCTACAGTGCCTTGGAGTGAGGTAGCTTTAGTCACACTCACGCTGATCATCTTTTTGCCATGTATACTCTACATTTTCCTAGATTTAAGTAAATTACTCTGAAAACAAAACCACAACAGCTTTCGCCTCACCAACTGCCTCCAAAACCCTCTTGTGCAGTATTCCTGAGCCACTGTCCCATCCAGCTCCTCCTTTCTTTACTTACCTTTGTCTTTTTTTGTCTTTACCATGCAAGTCCCATATTTTTCTCTTCTCCAAAAATTTCTTTTAATTTGTATACTGTTTTGTTCTTTATTCCAACTAAGATTGTTTGCCTGTTGCAGAAATAACCTCGCCTTATATACTTACAGTGCTTAGCACACTACTAGGCATAAGTAGGAGTCCAATACTTTGAAATACATATTTTCAATGGTACAATAAATCATTCTTCAGTGCATTCTTAATACACGGTCTCTATGTGCCAGCCCACTCAAAGGGGCACTGCGCAATTAGGTTTTTGACATAAGCAGAAGGAAGTAGATTTTTTTGGTAACCTTATTTTTAAAGAGCCATATTAGGAATTATTTCACATATCTCTTATACTGGTGGACAGCTTCTGCTTTTCTATATGAATTTTGGTCAGTTTTGTCAACTTCCTCAGCAAGGAAGCCTATTCTCGTTTTTATGCAGGCCAGCACCAATAGGCAACCAGGTGCTAGTGTGTTAATTATCTAGAATGCCAGATATACCTTCCCATGAAGAGAATGTCATACCTGGAGGTTAGATTCGCAGGCAAGCCCACATTGTTACATGAACACTCAATCTATCATAAATGACATTGTCATTAGGTACACTCTCATTCCAAGGTCCAAAGCCACTCGCTGGAAACTTGTCTCCCTCCCAGGTCTTCAACAATAGAGAAAGGGGGTTTCAGTGGGAATCCCAATTATCTCTAGGAAAAGAAATTTGGGAGACTGCAGAAGACAAGTGAGGCTTCAGGTTGCAGACTCTCCATGCTCTTGTATAAAGATATATTCTCTCTCTTCCTGCATATAGAAAACTCTTCAATTTAGCAAGATTTATTCTAGTGGAAGAAGATAACAATCCTCTTTTTGGAGATCTGTAGTTTTTTTAAATTATTAATTACTACCAATATGATTGTGAGTTTATATGACTTCACAAAATATATGAATTGTCTAAAAAATATGCTGATGGGCCATATATATGTTTCACATATAAATACACTTTTACCAGGAGATAAGGATGTTAAAATTCATAAACAAATATATAACCATCATCACTCATATACTAGGTATTCCTAGGAAACCACACAAAATTTACTGTCAAAAGTCAGTTCTGATTGCACTAAGTCCTTAAAAACGTTGCCTTTTTCTTGACCAGATATCTTTTTTTTTAATTTCTCCCTCTGTGTCTCTTCAACACCCTGTCCAGCATTACTTAATTCTCACTTTTTCCCGCTCATTTCCTTCTCCACTACTTGAAGTCAGGCCCCACATGAGCCTATGACATAATTACCACACATTCTCCCAAGTACTATGTTTGCTCAGATAGCTTATGCTATAGATAGTAAAGTACATGGCTAAATTTGTCCTATAATAATTTACTAAGCACTTGTCACACTAATAAATTATTTTTGTTTTTGAGCAGTGAGTCAGTTCTTAATTAGTCATTATGGGGAAAGGAGGGCAGTCAGAATCAACCTAAAGCCTCAAATTCAATTATAATTAATGTCTAGAGGTATTTTAAGTCATGCTGTATTTTATAATTATTTGATGAGCTAAAGCAAAAAATAAAAAGGATCCTCAAATAACAGCTTTTGGTCAAAGTGGTATCTCTTTATTTACAAGAGTTTAATAACACAGTAAGGTTAGGTTTTCTCTGAGGTGGAGTCTAAAAGAGTGAATAATACCATGATTTTCCTAGGATATTGTTTTTAAAGAAAAAATTTATTTACCTTTGCCCACCAGCTTGACAGCATGAAGTAGGTATTAACATTTTCATCTCCAAATTGCTCGGCCACATAGAGTCCCAGTGATCCATATTTGTCATATATGTTTCTCTTTGACATGTCGGTAAGTATTGTGTGGGCATGGTTGATTTCTTTAAACTTGTCAGCAGCAGCTGGATCATCTGGATTCTTGTCTGGATGGTGTTTCAGGGCCAATTTTCTTTTAAAATTAAAAAAAAGTGAGGAAAAGGGTTATTTGACAAGAATTGCAGTGACATTTTAGGAGGGGAGCTATTCATTTGTACATCAATTTTTACATGCAATTAATGTGATCAGTTTTTACATGCAATTAATGTGAAGTGGTAAGTTTCACTAAGACGATGTAACTAAGCAAGTTTTCATCAGATATTTTCTCTTGTTCCTAATGTGCAGCACTGTATTATTGTTTCTCTCTTCACAACCTCAAGGGATTCTCAACTGCTGCATAGTTGTGGACTCTGTTTTTGCTGTTTGCAAATATATGAAGTTTATTTTTATCTGGGAGCTGATCAGTGGCCCACTTCAATATGCAGAGTCTTTAAGAGTTTGTGCAATAGGGTCAGTTTATACAAAAATTCCACTTAGAACTGGAACAAGTTTCTAGAATTAACAAAACTTCACACCACATATTCACAAAGTTAAACTCAACTGTCAAAATAAAATCTGATTCATATTCCCTTGAATAAATAATACGACCCTTTTCACAAATCTCGCACAAATCCTTCCTTTTGTTTTTATGAGCAGCTACTATGACTTCCCTTGCTTTCAAATGTATATTTGACTTCTTTTCAAATAGGTCTTTCCATTTCTCTTTTTTTCCCTAAGATTTTATTTATTTGACAGAGAGAGATACAGCGAAAGAAGAAACACCAGCAAGGGAAGTGGGAGAGGGAGAAGCAAGCTTTCCCTGCAGAACAGGGAGCCCTATGTGGGGCTCGATGCAGGGCTCAATCCCAGGACCCTGGGATCATGACCTGAGCCGAAGGCAGATGCCCAATGACTGAGCCACTCAGGCAGCCCAGGTCTTTCCATTTCAAATAATCTATAGAAACTTACTTGTGAGTAAAAAGTCTTCTCTACTCTGTGGATCATAAATCATTTCCTGAAGGGTATGTGTATGTGTTAAATTACAGTGTGTGTGTGTGGGAGGGGAGGGAGGTATTTGGGTTTATTTATTCTTCAGTTATATTCAAGTATAAAGAAAACCCTATAAAATGAATGTAAGAACTGAGCTAGTCAGGGTCTAACTGGCGGCCATTTCCTTCACTTCCCTTTATAGACAGATTTAAATAATGATTAAAGCCATGTTCAAAAACTGAGCCTGTAGTAATTTTTCCACTACAGGCAGAGGAGTTGGAAAAAAAAAAAGGCCAATGATGCAGAAGGAAAAACCTGGAGAATATGGGGTCTTGGGATCTAAGTGAGCAAAGTATTTGGAGGAAGAAAGTGGTCATTTGTGTCAAATGCCATTAACAGGTCATATATGATGAGGACTAAGAATTGATCACTTGGGTTTAGTGATACAGAAATCCTTGGTGACCTTGACACACACACACCCATACACATACAACATACACACACACACACATACACATAGACATTGGTATATATGTCTTTATATAAGGAAAAATAAGTAGAAAAGAAAGAAGAACATGGAAGTTTATAACCACTATTAACAGTGCTTGTAGCTGCACGTTAGGATTATAGGTGATTCTTTATTTTTTTTTTCTTGTTACAAAAAATATACAGATTACTTGCATAGTTTCCTTCTGTAAGCATTTTTAAGCTCATTATAAATGTTGTTCTCTTTTATTTTTTTTTTTTTAAGATTTTATTTATTTATTTGACACACAGAGAGAGAGATTACAAGTAGGCAGAGAGGCAGGCAGAGAGACAGGGAGAGGAGGAAGCAGGCTCCCTGCTGAGCAGAGAGCCCGATGCGGGCCTCGATCCCAGAACGCTGAGATCATGACCTGAGCCGAAAGCAGAGGCTTTAACCCACTGAGCCACCCAGGCGCCCTGTTGTTCTCTTTTAATAGCTGAATGCTTAGTTTGTTCTCTTAAATGACCTACTACCAAATTAGAAGGTGTACAAAAGGAAGAAAGAGCGAAGTCCTCTAACTTCAGTGATACAGTGATCATCATCAAAAAACATCAAGTGGATTCTTTAAACACATTAATTTTAATGGCATGATAGTCCTGGAATTCTCACACTGTGCTCTGGGATACAGTTGCAGCGTTTCCCCCTACTAGTTCCAGAAATCATTTCTAGGCCAATCAAATACAAGAGCCATTCTGCCTTGAAAAAAAGAAACCCCTGGAAAGTGCCTCTTTGCATTAATTTCCTTGTTTCTAGGTTTCAGTTGTAGACTGATACATGCTGCCCAAGACTTAGCCAGAGAAGCCTGGCTTCCTGTCATATTTTAAGTTGCTCAGATCTTTGTCAGCTCACAAGGGCAGATGCACTCAACCATTTAACCCACTCCTCTAACAATAGCATTGGCAAATTCAGAGGCCTGGACCATCTCCATTTGTAACAAATCCAATTCCTGGTCGTCAGCAGCATTTTGACTCCTCTTGGCAGATACTCTTGGCTCTGAGGAATCCTTAGGAATTATGGCTAGCAGAGGCAGCTGCCAAAATTACACAACTGCTCAGGAAGTAGTTGGTCAATGACCCATCTTTGGGAATTGCATATAGAGCAAGGAAGCATATGTGGAATTTAGGGTGAAAGGAGGTGCCTAGAGTACATTTAAATATAAAATTTACCTAATTCATTTTAAAGACATTATAATTTCTCATTGTATACTTAAAAGTGACATAATAATCAACCAGATTGTGTGCCTTTTATTCTAAATCTCTCTATACTTAGTCACCTATTAATCTGGTATGGCTATAACTAATGTTAAAATATTAGCATCAGTTCCTCTAACTTCCACTTCAAAATCCAATGACAACTGTCAGCTGAAATGCATAGTGAATTCAATGGGTGGCAGATAAGATAAACCTGAGATGTATAGTTGTAATTACTTAACGCCCCTATTCTGAGGCAGTAACATAATTCTAATAAGAATTACAGAATTCTGTGCAGTTCTCTTCCCCTTAGCATCTAATCCTCCAAACATCAGATCTACCTACTACTCTCTACCAGTCTCTAGTCATCTGAGACCCGATTCTGACCATGTTGCCCCACTTCTAGGCCAGATCTATCTCCACTGTGTCGAACTCTCACAGAAAATCTCGGGTATCTAAACTTCTGGGAACTAAGTCCCATCCTGGCATGGCTGTGTCTTTAAGTTGCCTTTCCCCACTCAAAACATTTTCAGCTGCTTTCTCCAATGACCACCTATTGTTTCCTATTTCAAAATTTCTCCATTATGGGGGTGCCTGGGTGGCTTAGTTGGTTAAATGTCTGACACTTAGGCTCAGGTCATGATCTCAGGGTCATGTGATGGAGCCCTGTAAGATTCTCTCTCTCTCCCTCTCCCTCTGCCCCTTGTGCCCACCAGCCCCCTCTTTAAAAAAATTCTCCATTGCAGTGTAGCTTTCTGCTAAATTCTCTGAGCCACAAAGTTTATTGCCTCTCCTATGTCCCAGAAGAAGCTACCTGCCGCCTAAGAGGAAAGAATAGAAAAGTGACAGTGATTTTTTCCCATATCCTAGAACTCTTAAAACTACCATTGTGACAGAGTCAGCATCTACTGCAAAGATAGGAAAAAAAAAAAAAAAAAAAGCAAAATCAGAGTTTGGAAAATGCTCAGGCAGCAAAAGAAAACAAAATCTGAGCTCAGACATAGACTATTCCTTCTAGAAAAAAATTGGCTATAATGGAAAGGAGACTGGTGGTAAATACGAAAATGAACTGCTGTAAACCGGAGTTTGAAGGTGGAAACAAACTCTAGATTAGCAACCCCAGGTGATGGCAAGTGTTGCAATAATGGCACTTGATAGTTGTCATAATACTGAAAGTTCAGTGGAACTCCTGTGCCCTCTTGGACTAAGTTAACACCCAAATGAAAACATAATAAACCAATATAGGAGTCCCAGTGCACATCTCCCTGACATTTGGTATTGGTGGACATTTAATGTTTGACAGTCTGGTGACATTATATATATATACATATATATACATATATAATCTCCCCACATTTGTGGTTTAATTTGCATTTTCTTAATTACTAATGAGGCTGATATATATGCACACACATATATGCCATTTGGATATCATCTATTTAAGTGCATAATCTTTTGCCAGGTTTTAGTTTGATGTTTAAATTGTAGTATTTAAAAAAATACATATTCTATATATGAATCCATTGTCATTTATATGTATTGTGTATATAGTCTGCCTTCCTGGGAACTTCTTGTTGTTAGTTTCTTTCTGGAATTTTTTTTTTTTAAAGATTCTATTTATTTATTTCACAGAGGGAGAGAGATTACAAGGAGGCAGAGAGGCAGGCAGAGAGAGGGGGGGAAGCAGGCTCCCCGCCAAGCAGACAGCCCAATGTGGGCCTCGATCCCAGGACCCCGAGATCATGACCTGAGCCGAAAGCAGAGGCTTTAACCCACTGAGCCACCCAGGCGCCCCTGGAATCTTTTGATAAACAGAAATTCTTTTTTTTTTAGTCTTTTTTTATTAACATATAATGTATTATTTGCTTCAGGCATACAGGTCTGTGAATCATCAGTCTTACACAATTCATAGCACTCACCATAGCACATACCCTCCCCAATGTCCATAACCCAGCCACCCTATCCCTTCCCTNNNCCCCAACAACCCTCAGTTTGTTTCCTGAGATTAAGAGTCTCTTATGGTTTGTCTCCCTCCCCGGTCCCATCTTGTTTCATTTTTTTCCCTCCCTACCCCTCCACGATCCCCTGCCCTGCCTCCCAAATTCCTCATATCAGAGAGATCATATGATAATTATATTTCTCTGATTTACTTATTTCATTTATTAGCATAATACCCTTTAGTTCCAAACACAAATACATTGCAAATGGCAAGATTTTGGTTTTTTTATGGCTACATAGTATTCCAGTGTGTGTGTGTGTGTGTGTGTGTGTGTGTGTGTGTGTGTGTGTATTATATATATACCAATCTTCTTTATCCATTCATCTGTTGATGGACATCTAGGCTCTCTCCATAGTATGGCTATTGCGGACATTGCTGCTATAAACATTCGGGTGCATGTGCCCCTGAGGATCACTACATTTGTATCTTTAGGGTAAAAACCCAGTAGTGCAATTGCTGGGTCATAGGGTAGTTCCATTTTCAGCTTTTTGAGCAACCTCCATACTGTTTTCCAGAGTGGCTGCACCAGCTTGCATTCCCACCAACAGTGTAGGAGGGTTCCCTTTTCTCTGCATTCTCACTAACACCTGTTGTTTCCTGACTGGTTAATTTTAGCCATTCTGACTGGTGTGAGGTGGTATCTCACTGTGCTTTGGATTTGTATTTCCCTGATGCTGAATGATGTTGAGCACTTTTTCATGTCTTTTGACCAATTGGATGTCTTCTTAGAAGAAATGTCTGTTCATGTCTTCTGCCCATTTCTTTTTTTGTTTTTGTTTTGTTTTTAAAGATTTTATTTATTTATTTGACATAGAGAGAGAGATCACATGTAGGCAGAGCAGCAGGCAGAGAGAGAGGGAAGCAGGTTCCCTGCTAAGCAGAGAGCCTGATGTGGAGCTCAGTCCCAGGACCCTGAGATCATGACCTGAGCTGAAGGCAGAGGCTAAACCCACTGAGCCACCCAGGTGCTCCACTTCTGCCCATTTCTTCATTGGATTATTTGTTCTTTGGGTGTTGAGTTTGATAAGTTCTTTATAGATTTTGGATACTACCCCTTTATCTGATATGTCATTTGCAAATATCTTCTCCCATTCTGTTGGTTGTCTTTGGTTTTGTTCTCTTTCCTTTGCTGTGCAAAAAAGCTTTTTATCCTGATGAAGTCCCAATGGTTCATTTTTGCCCTTGCTTCCCTTGCCTTTGGTGATGTTTCTAGGAAGAAGTTGCTGTGGCTAAGGTCAAAGAGGTTGCTGCCTGTGTTCTCCTCAAGGATTTTGATGGATTCCTATATCACATTGAGGTCTTTCTTGATGGACAGAAATTCTTAATTTAGGTGTCAATTTTATCCTGAATTCAGAAAGATATTGTCCTATAAATTCTATAACTCTAAAATCTTTATAGATTTGCCTTTCACATGGATGTCAAGAATTGATTTGTAGTTGATTTTTCGATGTGGTGGAAGGTAGGTGTCCAATCTCATCTTTAAAAGGTGGTTCTCCAACTGTCCCAGCACCATTTATTTAAAAAATAAAATCCTTTCCCTATATGTCTAGGTTGTACATGTCTGTTGGTCTGTTTGGCTATTTCTGGACCAATAATACTTTGAAATATGGTACTTTAAAGTATGTCTTGGTACCTTAAAGAGAAAGTTCTTCTGGGAGTGCCTGGATAGCTCAGTTGTTTGAGCATCCAACTCTTGATTTCTGCTGAGATCGTAATCTCAGGGTCATGGGATCGAGCCCTGCATCAGGCTCCACGTACAGCACAGAGTCTCTTTGAGATTCTCTTCCTCCCTTTCCCTCTGTTCCTCCCCCAGCTTGTGCTCTCTTTATGTCTTTCTGAAATAAATAAATAAATAAATAAATAAATAAATAAATAAAATCTTTAAGAAAGCAAGTTCTTCTCTTTTACTGATTCACTAACAGTGAATTGATGTTGAATTTTATCAAATGCTTTTTCTGCATCTATTGAGGAAAAAGATTTTTTCTCTTTCTCTCTGTTAATGTGATTGATTGGTTTTCTAATGTTAAATGAAGTTTGTGTTCTTGGATAAACTCAACTTACTTGGTCATTATTATTTTTTATTTATTGCTGGACTCAGTTTTCTAACATGTGTATCTAATCATTTGTTTTTGATGTAGTGTTCAACGATTCATTAGTTGCGATTAACACCCAATGCTCATCACCCCACGTGCCCTCCTTAATTCCCATCCCCCAGTTACCCCATCCCCCATCCCCCTCCCTTCTGCAAGCCTCAGTTTTTTTCCCAGAGTCCAGAGTCTCTCATGGTTTGTCTTGCTCATTGATCTCTTCCCATTCAGTTTTTCCTCCCTTCCCCTGTGGTCCTCCACTCTATTATGTTCTACATGTGAGTGAAACCATATGATGATTGTCCTTCTCTGTTTGACTTATTTCACTTAGCATAATCCCCTCCAATTCCATCCATGTAGATTTAAATGGTGGGTATTCATCCTTTCTGATGGCTGAGTAATATTCCACTGTATATATGAACCACATCTTCTTTATCCATTCATCTGTTGAAGGGCATCTTGGCTCCTTCCACAGTTTGGCTATCGTGGACACTGCTGGTATGAACATTTGGGTGCATGTGCCCCTTCTTTTCACTACATCTGTATCTTTGGGGTAAATACCTAGTAGTGCAATTGCTGGGTGGTAGGGTAGCTCTATTTTTAGAGCTTGAGGAACCTCCATACTGTTTTCCAGATTGGCTGTACTGGCTTGCATTCCCACCAACAGTGTAAGAGGGTCCCCTTTCTCCACATCCTCCCCAACACTTGTTTCCTGTCTTGTTAATTTTTGCCATTCTAACTGTTGTACAGTGGTATCTCATTGTGGTTTTGATTTGAATTTCCCTGATGGCTAGTGATGTTGAAAGCTTTTTCATGTGTCTGTGAGCCACTTGTATGTCTTCTTTGGAGAAGTGTCTGTTCATCTCTTCTGCCCATTTCTTGACTGGATTATTTGTTTTTTGGGGGTTGAGTTTAAGAAGTTCTTTATAGATCTGGATATAAGCCCTTTATCTGTAGTGTTTATTTGCAAATATCTTCTCCCATCCCATGGGTTGCCTCTTAGTTTTGTTGACTGTTTCCTTTGTTGTTCAAAAGTTTTTTATCTTTGAAGTCCCAAAAGTTCATTTCTGCTTGCTTGCCTTTAGAGACATGTCTTTAAAGAAGTCTCTGTGGCCAATGTTGAAGAGGTTACTCCCTATGTTCTCCTCTAGGATTTTGATGGATTCTTGCTCACATTTGGGTTTTTCATCCATTTGGAGTTTATCTTTGTGTATGGTGTAAGAGAATGGTCCAGTTTCATTCTTCTGCAAGTGGCTGTCCAAGTTTCCCAACACCATTTGTTAAAGTGACTGTCTTTTTTCCATTGGATATTCTTTCCTGATTTGTCGAAGATTAGTTGACCATAGAGTTGAAGGTCCATTTGTGGGTTCTCTATTCTGTTCCATTGATCTCATGAATTAGTTTAAATTGTGCCTCCAAATTTCCAAATGTATTGTAATTTTCTAGTTATCTTTTTGTTTTTGCTCTATAGCTTGAGTGCACTATAGTGAGAAATATTTTTATTTAAATCTTTCAAAATTTGAGAGTTGCTTTATGTTTCATTATTTATTCAATCTTTATAAATGTTTCATGTGTACTTTAAAGAATACATAGTGTACTTTAAAGAATACATTCCAAACCTGTTAAGTGCTTCATTCTTGTATAACAGCATTAGATTTTATTTGATAATTTTTTTGTTCAAATCTTCTAAATTCTTAGCCATTTTACTATTCTATCAAACAAGGTTTGTTAAACCTACAGTCTTCCACTGTGACTGTAGGTTTACATATTTCTCCTTATAGTTGTCACTTTTTGCTATATTTTAGGCCACAGTTTTTGAAGCATACAAATTAAGAACTGTTAAACATTCCTTATGAATTGAACTTTTATCATTTGAAATATTCCTCTTTATCCCTAGTAACACTTTTTGCCATCACATTGATATTAATAAAGCAACACCAACTTTCTTTGGGTAGGCATCTACATAGAATATATTTTTCTCTACTTTAGTTTCAAATTTTTGGTATATTTATATATTAGATGTGTGTTTTGTGAACACCATATTGTTTTGGTTTTTTAATTCACAATGACAATCACAATGACAGTCTTTTACTTTTAATTGAAGCAGTTAGTCTATGTTTATTTTTAATATAATTATTGATATATCTCAAGTTAAATGTGCCACTTCCATTTTTTTGGTCCCATCTAAAATATATTTTCTTTCTTCTCCTTTCTTGCCTTCTTTTGGATTGATCCTTTTAAATTTCTCTACTCTTTTTCTCTGTTGTTTTGGTAATTACACATTTTTAAAATTCCTCTTGGGATTTTCCTAGAGATAACAAAATCCTTATCAGAGTCCAATGTCAAGGTACTTCTTGCCTTTCTCCATGACAATATAAAAATCTTAGAACATGAACACTATTACTTTCCTCCCAACTTAAGTGTTGTTGGTAGCATGTACTTTAATTCTTTCCATCTCTTAGTCCCTCAAGAATTGATTGCTATTTAATATAATTATCATTTCGTGATCTTTTTCACAATTCATGTTTGTGTGCATTTACTCATATATTTTACAGTTTTGTTGCTATTGGTTACATTTTGCATCCCTGACCATCCATCAAAAATTATTTTCCTTCTGCCTATGAACACCCTTTTGTATATCTGCTAGTGCAGATCTGCTGACTATTCTTGCAATTTTTGTTTAACTTAAAAATGTCTTTATTTCACCTTCATTTTTGAAGGGTATTTTCTGTGGGTGTAGAATTGTAGGTTATCAATTATTTTCCTTTTCACACTGAAGATCTCGGTCCATTGTCTTCTGAATTCCATTATTTCTGTTGAAAAATCTGTTTTAAGTCTAATTGTTGTTCTCTGAGGATAGTTTGTGTTTTTTTTCTAGTTTCCATAAAGGTTTCACATCACCAGTTTTCAGCAGTTTTCCCGTGATGTGCTTTGATAAAGATTTCTTTTTATTTGTTCTGCTTGGCTTTTATTGGTCTTCTAGTAGATATGATTGATACTGTTCATGAACCTGGAAAATTCACATACATTGTTTTCAAATGGCTTTTCTCTCATTCTCTTTCTTTTCCTTTTCAGACTTCATTTGCATTTTCCTAAGACCTTCTTAATGGATTTTCTATGTATTTTATCTTCTTGCATTGTTTCCTGTCCTTCTGTAGTTCTTTTCTTGCTATTTTATTCTGGACTATCTTCCAGTCATCTCTCTAACCTGCTAAACCCTACCCTTGAATTCTTTAGTTTGGTTGCTATATTTTTTAGTTGTAAAATTTATGTGTTCATTTAAAAAAACAGAAAAGTCCCTTTTAATGATTTTCAGTTTTTTGTGAAAATTCTCAATCTTGTATTTTATTTCTTTATCATAGATATTTTAAAATTTGTATCTGACAATTCTAATACCTGAGGTTGTCCATGGTGCTGTGTCTATTGTCTCATTTCTGCTGATTCTTGTTCATGTTGTCTTGACTTCTATGCTTATCACTTTGGCCAGATATTGTATTTTAAAAAGTTTAAAGAAGGGGTGCCTGAATGGCTTAGTTGGTTAACTAAGCATCTGCCTTCAGCTCAGCCCAGGCTCTTGGGATTGAGTCCTACATCGGGGTCCTTGCTCTGTAAGGAGCCTGCTTTGCCCTATGCCTCTCTGTCTCTCTGTCTCTCACGAATAAATAAATAAATTATAAAAATCTTTAAAAAAGTAAAAGTTAAAGTTCAAAAGAATATGATATATAGGCAAATTGTGAAAGTAAATCCTAAGAGTTCTTAACATAAGCAGAAATGTTTTTCTCTTTCCTTCTTTTCTAGCTATAGGACATAATGAATATTAACTAAGCCTATTGCAACAATCATTTCACATTGTATGTAAATCAAATCATCATGCTATACACCTTAAACTTATACACTTAAATTGTGAAAGAGAAAAAGATGCATGTCAATTATTTCCCAATAGAACTGTAAAATTTTTTAAAGGAATAATTGGACTACAAAGAAAATGCTGTCTTATACCAGAGAGCATTTTTATTTCCTGCTTTCAGATATCTGGAGGTATTTATAGAACTGGGGTCATCACAATCCAATATTAGGTACTGAGATTTTTTTTTCAGTCACCCCAATGGTTCAAAGTTCATTTATAGTCCATAGAAGACTGGTGTTTTCCATTATCTGTTTCTGTATAACAAGCTATGGTAAAATTTAATAGCTTAAAACAACAAACATTTTATTCATTTGCCCACAATGTAATTGGGCAGAACTTGGTGGGGAGTTTTTCTGTGCTCTGTCTGGCTTTGGCTAGGACTGCTCAGCTGGAGCTGGAGGATTTGCTTCCAAGATGGCCTCACTGACCTGCTGGTAAGTTGGCGCTGGCTATGGCTGAGAGCTCAGTGAGGGCTGTTGGCTGGGAACTCTCTTCTCCATGTGGCTTCTCCACGTGACTAGGTGAGGAGCCCCAGTATATGATAATCTCAGGATAGTCATATTTCTTAAGAGGTGGCTAGCTTAAACCAGACTGCAAAAGCAGAAGCTGCTGGGCCTTTTTAGGATTTAGATACACCATCACTTCTGCCACATTCTGTTGGTTAAATTAATTCAGAGAGCCAGTTCAGATTCAAGAGGGCCATATAAGGACATGAATACCCAGGGAATATGGTTTATGGAGGACCACAAAAATAATAGTGAACCACAGATGATTTACTTCCATTTTTTCCTTTGTCCTGGGATACAGCACTTCAGAGTCTAAAAAGAATTGCAGGACTCCCATACTTTTCAGGTAGGGTCCCAGATTTTTCTCTTTTCTCTGTAGAGTCCTGCTCAGCCTCTCAGGTTCTATTCTTCCTTATCATGACCTAGTCAGCAGTAATTCTTTAATCTCAAATGCTTTTAAGATGTATATATAAAAATATAATTTTTCCAGTTTTTCTAGTTTCTCTCAGTGAAAGGGAGAACTGATCAAAATTAACTTGTCAGTGATAACCGGAAACTCCAGGTTATCTTTTATGTCTCCATCGCCCCTTTCAAGTATGGTCGATACTTTGAACAATGCAGGGGTTAGGGGTGCCGACCTCCCACACAGTCAAAAATCCATGTATAACTTTATTTCCCCCAAGACTTAACTACTAATAGCCAACTATTGACAGAAGCCTTACTGATGACATAGTCAATTAACTTATATACTGTATTTTTACAATAAATTAAACTAGAGAAAGAAAATGTTATTTAAAAAATTGTAAGGAAGAGAAGATGCATTTACAGTATTGGGCTGTATTTACCTAAAAACAGAAAAAAAATCCACATAAAAGTGGACCAGCACAGTTCAAATCTGTGTTGTTCAAGGGTCAACTATAGATGTTAATTGTGTAAAAGGCTTTATACCACTGTTACATAATGGCCCAAAGATTGCCTCTATGTATTGTTTATTTCTTTACTGCAAGCTGAGACCCGGTTAGCTCAAAAGCTGACCAGTGTGAAACTCAAATTTTTACACATTTAATTCTTTTTAAAATAGCACAGAGAAACAGATTATC
This sequence comes from Ailurus styani, assembly GCA_002007465.1. NCBI lineage: Eukaryota > Metazoa > Chordata > Mammalia > Carnivora > Ailuridae > Ailurus > Ailurus styani. The sequence goes on along the minus strand of LNAC01000131.1, from coordinate 2,230,206 downwards.
AGCCATTTAGAGCCTACTCACTTTATATACCTGCAAGACCTCACCCTACATGTGGGGCCATTGGTAAGATAGAGACTTGTGGTTCTAAGACTCCAAGCTGCCATGGCTCTCTGGAGCTGTCTGACTCAGAGACTTCCTACTATGCTCCTGAGTGACATCACCTAGACATGCAAGCATCCTTCCAACGTTCTTGCCTCCCCTCCTCTCTGAGTTCCCTTGTCCCCTCCCCTTCTGAGGGTAGTTCCCAAGCTGTAAGCCTCTGCTTGGTCTCATGCTGTGAGGGTCTTCCCCTGTCAAGCAATCCTGTTTGAGCCCCACCCAATAAAGCTTGGTGTGTGTTACTGCCTCTCATGGTCATATTTTTTCCTTTGATCAGCCCCCAAATCCCTTGAACCCTTGACAAACACTTGTATGCATTTGTACCCAGTACATTTCCTTTTCCACAAGAAACTTAATACAGTCTGTTGAAAGAAAGCAGGAACAAGAGTGTTAGTGGGGCTCAAGGAAGAGGAGCCACTTGGAGAGGGTTAGTGCAGATTTCTGGCAAAAGGGACAGAATAGCAAATTCAGGGCAACATTTAGCTTCAAATTGCAAATAATGATGCCAACACTATCCTGCCATATAATTATTTCTGAAACACCTGCTCCCATAGTATATGATTTCAAGTCTTTTGACCACCAAGGCACCCAGGCCCTCTGAAGCCCACATTACACAGTCCTATGATTTCCTCACATTTGCAGATGGAATATCAGAACAGCTCACCCCAGCAATTGTCAGGGTGTTCTCTAGTTCTCTGTGATCCACAGTCAAATTCGTGATTCAAGACAGATGGCATGAGATAACAATAGGAACCATAAATGATGATCTGTTTTAGAGAATCCATCCCCCAAACCATATAAAACCAGATGGGGAGTCAAGTGCTGACCTCTAGTGGCAGTCAAGGCAGTGATACCACTTCATGGCAAATAATCTTTAAGTTTTTATTAGACTATATAATGACTTTATGAGGCATTTTGCTTGAGTATTTTTTAATATGAGAGTTAAAAATACTTAAACTTTTGAAAAGTTTAAATGCCAATTGATACCTCTTTGTCTCAGATAGTTTTCTGGTCACAGTTATTTTTCTAAGATTAATTTTAAGAACCAGTTCTTTATCCTTCCTAATAAGGTAGAATAGGCTAAAATATTTGTATAAACACAGTAGATAAAATGTGCCCAATATTAGAAGTATTTGTCTATACCAATCATAAAAGTACTGCTTTAAGGAATAAGGACCTGATGTTCCGACACTAGTTGGTCACTGTAAGCCTTCAAGCCTTTAGCAGGCCACTAAGATCTCTGTGTGTTACATTTTTTAAAATGTTTTTTCTTACCAGCCTACAGCTTGCCCAGAATCTGAGAGCTGTGTACAACTTAAGATCTCTGTATTTGGCTCAGGTTTCCAACAAAAGTTTCTGGACCTCTAACCTTACTATGTTTCTTGGGAAAAATTTTGCATGCTTGTTTTTTTTTTTTTTTTTTAAAGCTAGCAATCTTTACTGAACTCTGACATCAAGGGAGAAGACTGAGATGTAGAAGAAATGGCCATACAAACTCTGTCTCCTTCCAACAGCAGCGCCACCACTGGTTCTATTCTAGCCCTTAGCAGGCACTTGCTCCCTGCAGGCCTTCCACCCTCTGTCTGACAACTCGAGTGTCGGAGATAGTGAATTGTGTCAAGCCTAAAAAACAGTTTCTGGCAATTTCCAATGGTGGTCCAGGCTGGTAGGTCTTGTAGGGTCCCCTTCTAGGTTTCTCAGTGCAAAAACATATAGCGTAACTCTCTGATGCATCTTTGTGTTTGGCGCTCACTTTCTTGTTCTCCCTAAACCCGTCTTTTAGACTTTCCAGGACCTATTCTTCCAGACTGCCAGCCTCACTGATTTAATTTCCTTAACTACACGGTTTGACCCTTGTGGTCATGCACTTGAGTGCCGCTCAAATCAGATGATTCAACTCTATAAATAGTCGGATATCCTGTCATACCCCCAAGGAAATTAGTCTTTCACTGCTTCCACTCCTATTTCTGGGATGCCCACAATTGCTCAAGAAGACTGCACAACCATGCAAACTGGGGCCAATAAAGATCTGCAGTTTTCTACCTCAGCTGGTCTGCTATGCTGCTAGCTAATCTGTTTGCTTGGCCTGGATAACTTCCCTCTCAAGTCTCCTGTGGTAGTTCTTCCAGCTTTTACAACTTCTCTTTGATTCCTCTTCCTCATTCCCTCACCCCTCTCAATAAGAAACCTCATTTCCTACTTCAAAAGAGGTTAAAAAAAAAAGTTCATTAGAAGAAAATAATTCTGCATGATTGTGCCATCTTTTCCTCTTCTTTTTATTTGAAGGTTAATCTTTTCTTTAGGATTAACTTTGCCAGTGGTTTCTAGGATCTACCTGTTCATCTTCCCAAATCCTGGTCCATCAGTCAACAATCCCTACCCCCCTCCCAAGTCCAGAATCTTCATTAATGTCTGTTTGTCTTCAGCAAGCAAACATGCCCCATCACTTTTTTAAAAAGGAAAACTATATTTATGTCCTCACCTGCCCTTCAAATTATTGAATTATCTTCTCCTTCCCTTCTTCATAACACTTTTTCAAAGCATAGTTTACATAAAAAGGTTGCATCCTCGGTGTCTATTCACTCTTCAACCCACTATAATCTGATTTCTAGTTCTCTCTCTACTTGCTCTCCATTCCATCATCCTATCCATGGACTATTTTCAGCCGTCATTCTGTTTGAACTTTCTATGAGTTTCATTGACCACACCGTCTTTTCCCTTGGTTTCCAGGATGTCTTCCTGATTCTTGCCCTGACCTGACTGGGAGGATAGACAAGGCAGTGCAGACATATGTGGGTTCCTTGAGGCCAAGGTTGGCAGGAGTATTATCCAAAGGGACCAGTGCACAAAAAGCGAGTATTCAAACACCAAGTGAGGATAGGGCAGACGAAGAACTGGGAAGCCAGGAGCAGGAGCTTGAGAGTCAAGTGTGCATGTCACATACAGGATTTTATTCTCTCTCCATGAACCAAAGGAGGGTCACTTCTCAAAAAAGGACCAGAAACAGAGTAGACAGTCTGACAATATTGCCACAGTCGTCTATGTTTATCATTTTTCCTGTGCTCACCAGTTAAATCAGTAGTTTTCAACATCTGGTGCTCAGAATCATCTGTGAATGGGATTTTTAAAAAAAAAACTCATGTGTCATGGCTCTACTATTAGAGGTTCTAATTCTGTAGGTCTGGGACATCTGTATGCTTGCAAAAGCTCCACAGTTGATTTGGCTGTGTACCAAAGTCTGATTTTGAAGTTTTACTGTTATTCTGTTTAACACATCTTTCTCTCTTCCTTCCCTTCCCTTTCCTTTTCCTTTCCTTTCCTCCCTCCTTCCCCTCCGCACTTCCTTTTTCTTTCTTCATTCCTTCTGTAATTGTGCTTTAAAAAACCCCGCATAATGTAAAATTACCATTTTGAGTACAGATCAGTAGCACTAGCTATTCACCTTACTGTGCAACAGAGCTTTAGAATTTTTTTTACCTTGCAAAGCTGAAGCTGAAACTCTGTATCTGTTGAACAACTTCCTATTTCCTCCTCCCCCCTTCCAACCCCAGGAAACCACAATTTTAACTTTGTTTCTATGAATTTGACTATTTAGATAGAACTTTTTGGTTTTTTGTTTTATTTTTTAATAATATACTACTGAATTGCCAATTTCCAAGCTATTTAACACTTTTTAAACAACTTTTTTGGAATGCTATTATTTTTAATGCTTTTTTTCCCATGGTGATTTAACATATTGTGTAATATTTATGGCAAAGCATTGTGTACATGTATCATCATGTTGTAGCAATTTCATCTTTATTAAAACATGTGGAGCCTGCTCCTTTTGTTTTATATTTTTATACAGAAGTTATTTATTTTATAACTGAAAGTTTATACCTTTTGACGCTCCTTCCTCCATTTTACCCCCACCTTTTGCCTCTGGCTACCAATCTGTTCTCTGTATCTATGAGTTTTTTCTTTGTCTTTTTTGTTGTTGTTGTTGTTGTTTTTTGTTTTGTTTTTTAGGTTCCACATATAAGTGAAATCATAAGGTATTTGTCTTCCACTGTGTGATTTATTTCACTTAGGATAATGCCCTCAAGTTTCTCCATATTGTTGTAAACGATAGGATTTCCTTCCTTTTTATGGCTTGATAATATTCCATTGTATATATGCCACATTTTCTTTATCCATTCATCCATCAGTGGGCACTTAGGTTGTTTCCATGTCTTGGCTATTGCAAATAATGCTGTAATGAATTAAAAGGTACATATATCTTTTCCAAATGGTTTCTTTATGTCCTTCAAATAAATACCCAGAAGTGGAGTTGCTGGATCATATAGTAGTTATAGTAGTTCTATTTTTTGAGGACCCTCTATAATGTATTCCATAGTGACTACACCAATTTACATTTCCACCAACAATGCAAAAGGGTTCCCTTTCCTCAATATCATCACCAACACATAACTTTTGTCTTTTTGATACTAGCCATTATGAAAGGTGATACCTCATTTCGGTTTAAAAGTGTTTTATTGAGGTGTATTTGGCACACAATATTAGTATCAGGTGTACAACACAGTGATTTGACAATTTGATATGTGCTTACCACAAGTGTAGCTACAATGCTATTACAATACCATGGACTATTTCCTTACGGTGTGCCTTTCATCCCCATGATTTATTCATTCCATAACTGGAAGCCTGTACTCTCCCCTTCATCCATTTTGCCCATTCTGCCCCTCTTCCCCCCAGCAACTATCAGTTTGTTTTCTGTATTTATGGGTTTGTTTCTGCTTTTGTTTTTTTGTTTGCTGTTTGGCTTTGTTTTTTAGATTCCACATATAAGTGAAATCACAGTATTTGTCTTTCTCTGGTCAACTTATTTCACTAAGCATAATACCCTCTAGGTCCATCCATGCTGTTGCAAATAGCAAGATCACATTCTTTCTTAAGACTGAGTAATATTCCATTATAGTATTATATATACATATATACATTATATAATACATGCGTATATACCACAATATATATACATATACATCACATTTTCTTTATCCATTCATCTATAGATGAACACTTAGGTTGCTTCCATATCTTGCCTATTGTAAATAACTGTTATAAATAGAGGTGCATATCTTTTCAAATTACTGTTTTCATTTTCTTTGAATAAATACCAAGTAGTGGAATTGCTGGATCATATGGTATTTCTATTTTTAATTTCTTGAGGAACCTCTATTCTGTTTTCCACACTAGCTGCACCAGTTTACATTCCCACCAATAGTGCACAAGGCTTTTCTTTTTTCCATATCCTCACCAATATTTGCTATTTCTTGTCTTTTGTGTTCTAGCCATTCTGACAGGTATTAGGTGATATCTCATTGTGGTTTTCATTTGCTGATGATTAGTGATGCTGAGTATCTTTTCATAAGTCTGTTGGCCATTTGTATGTCTTCTTTGGAAAAATATCTCTTTAGGTCCTCTGCCTAATTTCATTTTATTTTTAAGATTTTATTTATTTATTTGACAGGGAGAGAGAGATCACAAGTAGGCAGAGAGGCAGGCAGAGGGAGAGGGGGAAGCAGGCTACCTGCCGAGCAGCGAGCCTGATGTGGGGCTCAATCCCAGGATCCTGAGATCATGACCTGGGCCAAATGCAGAGGCTTACGCACTGAGCCACCCAGGCACCCCAGTCCTCTGCCTATTTTTAATTGGATTATTTGTTTTTTGGTGTAGTGTTATATAAATATTTATATATTTGAGATATTAACCCCTTATCCAATGTATCATTTGTATCTTCTCCTATTCAGTAGGTTGCCTTTTCATTCTGTTGATGGTTTCCTTCCCCATGCAAAAACTTATTTTACTGTAGTCTCAGTAGTTAATTTTTGCTTTTGTTTCCCATGTCTGAGGAGCCATATGTAGAAAAATGTTGCCAAGGTCCATGTCAAAAAGATTACTGTCCATGTTCTCTTTTAGGAGTTTTATGATTTCAGGTCTTATATTTAAGTTTTTAATTCATTTTGAGCTTATTTTTGTGTATGGCTTGAGAAGTAGTCCAGTTTCATTCTTTTGCATATAGCGTTCTAGTTTTCCCAGGACCATTTATTGAAGAGACTATCTTCCCCATTATATAATTTTGCTTCCCTTGTCATAGATTAACTGACCATATAAGCATGGGTTTATTTCTGGGCTCTCTATTCTGTTCTTTTGATCTATGTGTCTTATTTTTGTGCCAGTACCATAGTGTTGTAATTACTACAGCTTTGTAGTATATCTTGGAATCTGGGACGATGATATCTCCAGCTCTGTTCTTTTTTCTCAGAATTGGTTTGGCTATTGGGGGGTCATCTGTAGATCATATACATTTTAGTGTTATCTGTTCTGGTTCTATAAAAAGTTCTGTTGGCATTTTGATAGGGATTGTACTCAATCTGTAGATTGCTTTGGGTAATATGGACATTTTAACAATATTAATTCTTCTAATCCATTAACATGTTAAATCATTTTCATGTTTTTTGTTTTTTAAGTAGGCTCCACACACAGCCCAGACCCCAATGTGGAGCTTGATCAGGGTCATGAGATCAAACCCTGAGTGGAAATCAAGAGTTGGACACAACTGACTGAGCAACCCAGGTGGGCCTCCTCACCATGAGCATTCCATTTATTTGTGTCATCTTTAATTTTTTCATCAGTGTTTTATCATTTTTGAAGTATAGGTCTTTCACCTCCTTGGTTAGGTTTATTTCTAGATTTGGATGGGATTTTTGGTTCTATTTTAAATGGGATTATTTTTTAAATTTTTCTTCCTGCTACTTTGTTATTGGTGTATGACTGTGGTTTTGATTTGCATTTTCCCAATGATTAGTGATGAGCATCTTTCCCTATACCTGTTGGCCATCTGTATGTCTTCTTTGGAAAACTGTTTAATCAGATCCTCTGCCCATTTCTAAATTAGATTATTTGGTTTTTTTGCCATTGAGTTTTATGTTTTCTTTATATAGTTTGGATATTAATCCCTTAGTGGATATTTGCAAATACTTTCTTTCATTAGGTAAGTTGCCTTTTCATTTTGTTGATGGCTTCCTTTGCTATACAAAAGCTTTTTAGTTAGATCTATCCCTTGTTTATTTTGCTGTATTTGCTTGTGTTTTTATTGTCAAATCCAGAAAGCATCACCAAGATCCATGTCTAAGAATTTACCATCTAAGTTTTCTTCTAGGCATCTTATGACTTCAAGTCTTACATTCAAATCTTTAATCCAATTTGATGTAATTTTTGTATATGGTGTAAGATAGTGGTCAAGTTTCATCCTTTTGCATGTAGCTGTGTAGTTTCCCCAGCACCATTCATTGAAGAGACTGTCCTTTCCCCATTGTATATTCTTGCTTCTTTTGTCGTAAGTTACAAATTGGCCATATATGCTTGGATCAATTGATTGATTGATTGATTTTAGAGAGAGAGCATACATGAACAGTGGGAAGGGGGACAGAGAGAGGGAGAGAGAGAATCTCAAGCAGGCTCTACACCCAGTGCAGAGCCTGACATGGGACCTGATCTCACAACCCTGAGATCATGACCTGAGCCAAAATCAAGTGTCAGATGCTTAACTGACTGAGCCACCCAGGCACTCCTACACCCCTACCTGGATTTATTTCTGAGCTCTCTATTATGTTCCATGAATCTGTGTTTGTTTTTATGCCAATACTGTACTGTTTTAATTATTATAGCTTTGTAATATGGTTTGAAATCAGGAAGCATGATATCACCAGCTTTGTTTTCTCTCAGGATTGCTCTGGCTATTCTTTGTCTCTTGTGGTTCCATACAAATTTGAGGATTCTTTGTTCTATTTATGTGAATATGCTATTAGAATTTTGATAGGTGTTACATTGAACCTGTAGATTGCATTGGATAGTATGGACATTTTAGTAGTATTAAATCTTCCAATCTATAAACATGGAATATCTTTCCATTTACTTGTGTCTTCTTTAGTTACTTTCATTAGAGTCTTACTATTTTCAGTGTGTAGGTCTTTTACCTCATTGGTTCAGTTTATTCCTATATATTTTCCTCTTTTTGATGCAGTGGTAAATAGGATTGTTTTCTTAATTTCTCTTTCCACTAGTTTGTTATTAGTGTATAGAAACATGACTAATTTTTCTTTTTTTTTCTTTTTTTTTAAGATTTTATTTATTTATTTCACAGAGGGAGAGAGATCACAAGGAGGCAGAGAGGCAGGCAGAGAGAGAGGGGGAAGCAGGCTCCCTGCTGAGCAGGAAGCCCGATGTGGGCCTTGATCCCAGGACCCTGAGATCATGACCTGGGCCGAAAGCAGAGGCTTTAACCCACTGAGCCACCCAGGCGCCCATGACTAATTTTTCTATGTTGATTTTGTTTCCTGCAACTTACTGAATTTGTTTATTAGTTCTAAAAGTCTTTTGGTGGAATCTGTAGGGTTTTCCCTATATAATGTGTCATCTGCAAATAGTGACAGTTTTATTTCTTCCTTTCCAGTTTGGATGATTTCCCCCAATCCCCCAATTGCCCTGGCTAGGACTTCCAATACTATGTTGAGTAAAAGTAGTGAGAGTGGGCATCCTTATCTTGTTCCTGATCTTAGAGGAAAAGCTTTTAGCTTTTCACCATTGAGTATGACATTAGCTATGGGCTTGTCTTATATGGCCTTTATTATGTTGTGTTACATCCCCTCTACACCCATTTTGTTAAGAGTATTTATCATAAATAGATGAATTTTGTAAAATGCTTTTCCTGCATCTATTGAGGTTATCATATGATTTTTCTCCTTCATTTTATTAAATTTGGCTTGTTTTATGTTTGCATTCAGAGTTTATCTTCAAATTTGGATTTGTAACATAAAGCTGTTTTAGCCTAATATTAAGGGTTCATATGACTTGTTTTCTGTAGGGTTTAATGACATATTATTCAAATCTGAAACACATTGACCCACATCCCTATGCAAGTTTATGCTTGTCAACATGGTTACATTATGGGAAAAGTACCATAATCATATCCTGGGTTACTTTCTGTCTCATGTCCTCCACACACAGCTTGTATATTCTGCACTGACACAGCCACATTATCAGTATTTTTTCAAAGATACCCCATGGCTTTTTTCCCCCCATCTTTGCTTAGTCTGTTGACTCTGCCTTGCATACCTATCCTTGCTAACCTTACATTCTTTCTCCAATTTCTGTACTTTTTTTTGTCCAGCTATTCACCTTACTCATGCTTGAATTGTCAGCTCAAAGCATTAATGCCTATGGTAAGACCTACCCTGAACCTCTTGTCTTTTCTCATTGCATTTTCTTCTATTTTTCTACCTTGATTACACTATATATTCTGTTTTATACCTTCCTAAATGAAGGCATGTTTTAGTCTTTCATTGCTCCAAGCTTAGCATATGCCTGCCAAAAGGAAATGCTTATGAAATATTTATGGAATAAATGAATAAATAAATGAACTAGAAAAACAACTTAGCATCATGTTTCTACAATACCCTCAGTTCCCTTTCAAGATGTGCTGAGGAAGGAAAAAAAAGTCATGTCTTTTGCTTCAGGGAAGATTTCATATTCACCAAATCCTGGAATTATCTGAACTAAACCAGCAAAATCTCCAACAAGCTTCCGTTTCCCCACCCCAAACAGAGTTAATAAGAGTATCTATTTAAGTTTAGCATTAGCCATCTTATAGTTTTCTGTGCTACAGAATGCTAATTCTGACTCTGGTTGACAATTCACAGTTCTTTGAGTTGTGTGCCTTACTCAGGAAAAAATAAATAAATGAAGCTCATTGAACAGCACTGTTATATGGATGGCTTTTTAAAAAGATTTCATTTATTTATTTGAGAGACCACAAGCAGGGGGAGGGAGGGGGTAGGGGGAGAGGGACAAACAGGCTCCCCGGTGAGTATGGAGCCTGATGCAGGGCTGGATACCAGGACCCTGAGATCATGACCTGAGCTGAAGTCAGATGCTAACCAACTTAGCCACCCAGGTGCCCCATGGATGGCTTTTTTAAATTGAGTAAATATTCTAATCAAGGTAATACACTTAATTTGTTTTAAGATCATGATCAGAAACAAACATTCATCCAATAAACTATCAAGTTTTTAATTGAGATAAAATTCACATAATGTAAACAACTGTATATATCATGCAAATTTTAACTATTGACCATTTTAAAATGTATAATTGGTGGTTTTAGTACATTAGCACATTCACAATGGTGTGCAAACATCACAATCTAATTCCAGATTATTTTCATCACCCTAAAAAGAAACTCTGTGACTCCTAATTCCTGCATATCTCTATTCCCCAACAACCAGTAACCTATTTTCTAATTCTATGGACTAGCTGTATGGACATTTTATATGAATCATAAAATATGTGGCCTTTTATATCTGGTTTCTTTTATTTAGCACATTTTCGCAGTTCATCCATGTCATAGCAAGTATCAGTACTTCATTTCTTTATATGACTGAATAATATTCTATTATATGGATGTACCACATTTTGTTTATCCATCCATCAGTTAATGGACATTTGGGTTTTCATTTTTGGTTGTTATGAATAACACTATTATGAAAGTTCATTCGCAAGTTTTTGTGTGAATAGGTTTTCAGTTCTCTTGGGAATATACTTGGGCACACAATTGTTGGGTCATATGATAACTAACTTTTTGAGAAATTGCTAGACTATATTTCACAGTGGATGTAGCATTTTACATTCCTACCAGAAATGTACAAGGAGTCCAATTTTTCTATATCCTTACCATTTTTTTAATGGTAGCCAACCTACTAAAAGTGAAGAAGTGCTGTCTTATTGGGGTTTTGATGTGCATTTTCCTGATAAGTAATGTCGACTTTAATCAGGTGATTATTGGCCATTCATATATCTCCTTTGGAAAAATGTCTATTCAAACCCTTTGCCCATTTTTTGAGTTGTCTTTTTATTGTTGAGTTGTAAGTATTCTTTATATATTCTGGATATTAAATACTTAGTAAATGTCTGATTTGAATATTTTCTACAGTTCTGTGGGCTTTTTATTTTCCTGATAGTGTCCTTTGGTGCACAACAGTTTTTAATTTTGATGAAGTCCAGTTTATCCATTTTTTCTTTTGTATTGTATTTTTAAAAACAGTTGCTTAATCCAAAGTCTTAAAAATCTGTGCCTGCTTTGTTCTTATTTTTGTAGTTTTAGGACTTTGATACATTTTGAGTAAACTTTGTATAACATGTGAGGTAGAAGATCAAAATCATTCCTCTGCATGTGGCTATCCAGTTGTCCCAGCACTATCTGTTGAAAAGATTTTTCTTTTTATCATTGAATGGTTTTGACATCCTTATTGAGATTCACTTGACTAGAGATGTATGGGTTAATTTCTGAACTTTTAATTTATATATCTGTCTTTATGTCAGTACCACACTATTTTGAATACTGCAATTTTGTAATAAGTTTTAAAATCAGGAAGTGTTGAGTCCTGCAACTTTATCCATCCTTTTCGAGATTCTATTTTGTTATCCTGGGTTCCTTGCATTTCACTTCCACATGAATTTTAGGATCAGTTTATCCAATCCTGCAAAAAAGTTACTTGGAATTTTGATAAGATTGCATCAAATATGTAGATTCATCTTAATAATAGTTAGTCTTACAATTTGTCAACACGGGATGTCTTTCCATGTATTTAGTCCTTTAAATTTATTTCAACAATGTTTTGTAGTTTTCAGTGTAAGTCTTTTACTTCTTTGGTTAAATTTTTTTCCTAAGTACTTAATCTTAGATGTTGTTATGAGTGAAATTCTTTTTTTAATTTTATTTTTGGATTGTGCTAGCATATAGATTTTGGTATATTGAACTTATGTCCTAAAACTTTGCTAAACTCATTTGTTAGCTCTAATTGTGTGTGTACATGCACATTAACATGTATTTGGTATGTTTTTCTATGTATAAGATCATGTCATCTGTGAACAGAGATAGTTTTCTTTCTTTCCTATCTGGACTCCTTTTATTTCTTATTCTTGCTGAATTGTCTTAGTATAAATTCTAATATACTGTTGAAGGAAGTAATGAGAGAAGACATTCCTATATTGGTCCAGATCTTAGGGGGAAGTTTTCAGTCTTTAGCACTTAAATATGATAATAGCTATGGGTTTTTTATAGATGCCCCTTATCAAGTTGAGAAAATTCCCTTCTATTGCTATTTTGTTGATTATTTTTGTTATGAAAGAGTATTGGGTCTTGTCAAAAGCCTTTTCTGCATCTATAAAGGTGGATATGCCTTTTTTTCTCTATTCTTTTTTTTTAAGATTTATTTATTTAATTTAAGGAGAGAGGGAGTGAGCAGGGGGAGGGGCAGAGGAAGAAGGAGAGAGAGAATCTCCAGCAGACTCCCTGCTGAGCATGTAGCTCGATGTGGGGCTGGATCCCAGGACCCTGAGATCATGACCTGAACTGAAATCAGGAGTCAGATGCTTAATGGACTGAGCCCCCCCCAGGCACTCCATTCTCTATTCTATTAATGTAGTAAAATACATTGATTTGCATATATATTGACCCAACTTTATGTTCTTAGAATAAATGATACTTGTCATGGTGTATCATCTTTTTAATATGTTGTTGAATTCAGATTTCTAGTATTTTCTTGAGGATTTCTGCATCTATATTCATAAGATTTATTGTCCTGTAGTTTTCTGGTGATGTCTTTAACTTTAATATCAGGGTAACCCTGCTTTATAGAAGAAGTTAGGGTGTGTCTTCTCTCCTCCTTTTTTGGAGGAACTTGGGAAAGGATTATTGTTATTTCTCCTCTGCTTCTCCTTGGTAGAATTCACCAGTGAAGCCACCTGGATCAGGACTCTTCATTGTTGGATATTTTTTTTAATATGGACTCAATCTTCAGATTGAGTAGACTTTATAGATCTTAGATTTTCTATTCCTTCAGTGAATTTGTTAGTGTTTCTAAGAATTTGTTCATTTTATCTAGGTTGCTAATTTTATTGGTAAGCAATTGTTCATAGTATTTTATTTTTATTTTTTTTTTCTTGTGAGGTCAGTTGTAATGTCCCTGTGCTTTTATTCCTTATTTTAGTAATTTGAGTTTTCTCTTTTTCTTGGTCAGTTTAGGTAAAAATTTGTCAATTTTGTTGATGTTTTCGAATAACCAGCTTTTGGTTTTCTGGATTTTCTCATTCCTCTATTATTTCATTTGGTTTTACTCTAATCTTCACTAGTCTTTTTTCCCCTCATGCTTTTGGTCTAGTTTGTGATTCTCTTTCTAGTTTCTTAAAGTGGAAGATTACATTGAGATCTTTCTTCCTTTTTAATGTAAGCATTTGCCATTCTAAATTCCCTTGTGAGAATTACTTTCACTGCATCCCATAAGTTTTGGTATGGTGTATTTTTGTTTCATTGATCTCAGAGTATTTCCCAGTTTCCCTTGTGATTTCTTCTTCAAAGCATTAGTTATTTAGGAGTGTGTTGTTTAATTTCTATACACTAAATCGAATATTCTAAATTGAATATTCAATATTGGAAAATTGAATATTCTAAATTTCCTTGTTATTGATTTCAAATTTTATTCCATTGTAGCCAAGAACGTACTTTGATTCAAATGTTTCTGAATTTACTGATACTTGTTTTGTGGCCAAACATATGGTTTAACATGGAGAATATTCCATATGCACTTCTGTTACTGGGTGGAGTGTTCTATAGATGTCCAGTAGTTCTAGTTGGTTTATGGTATTGTACAAGTCTTGTGTTTCCTTGCTGATCTTCTGTCTAGTTATTCTGTTCACTATTGAAAGTGAAGTATTGAAGTCTCCAATTACTACTGTTGAACCATCTGTCCCTCCCTTCAATTCCATCAGTTTTTTCTGCATGTGTTTTGGAGCTCTGTTGTTAGGCACATATATGTTTCTAATTGCTATATATTCTTGAAGGATTGACTTTAAAAAAAAATAAACGTCCTTTTTTGGTTTCTGATAACTTTACCTTAAAGTTTATTTTGTCTGATACTATTAATATAGCCACTTCAGCTCTCTTTGGATTACTACTTCCATGTAATATGTGTTTACAACTTTCACTTTCATCCTATTTGTCTTTGAATCTAAGGTGATTGTTGCTAGACAGCATAGAGTTGGATCATTTTTTAATTTAATTTAATTTAATTTTTTCATTTTTTGTCTATTTTTTTAAGAATTGGATCATTTTTTTAAAAATCACTTGCCAATCTGTCTTTTAGTTTGAAAGTTTAATCCATTTATATTTAAAGTAATTACTGATAAGGAAGGACTTTTGTCATTTTTCTATTTGTATCTTCTTTTTTTCTTTTTCTTTTTCTTTTTTTAAGTAGGCTCCATGCCCAGCATGGATCCCAATGCAGGGCTTTAACTCACAACCCTAAGATCAAGACCTGAGCTGAAATTAAGAGTTGAACACTCAACTAACTGAGCCACTCAGGCACTCTTCTATTACTATTCTTATATCCTTTTTTTTTTCAATTCTCCTACTACTATTACTAGCTTCTCTCCATTACTAGGAATGATATAATTCCTATATCATTTCTTTTGTAAATTTTTAAGGCTTTTTTTTGTATATGTGGTTATCCTTGGGATTACAATTAACATCTTAATTTTTAAATATCTAGTTCACATTAATATGCCGTCAAAAGTATACAAAAACTTCTATATAGTTCCACCTCCTCATTAATGCTGCTATTGTTGCAAATCACATCCTTTTACATTGTGTATCATTCAACATAGATATACAATTATTGCTTTATGAAATTGTCTTTTAAATTAATAGGAAAAAAGAGGATCTAAAACATATTTACCATGAAGTTACCTTTACTGGTGTTCTCTCATTTTTCACATTGATTCAAATTATAGTCTAGTGTTCATTTCACTTTGAAGGATTCCTTTTGGCATTTCTTATAGAAAAGGTCTGCCAATGATTCAGTTACTCATTTATCTAGAAATAAATGAGTATCTCCCTTCACTTTAGATGGATAATTTTCCCATATATAGAATTTTATGTGTGTTAGGACACATCTTCAGTGCTCAGCCAGAGAGTTTACAAGTCTGCCTTAGCCTTTACTTCCTGCTTGAACAGATATACAAGGTCAGCCAGAAGTGAGAACTTAGGGCTTTCTCAGGTCTTTCCTGAGTGTGTGTACAGCTATGGGCAGATGAGTAGCTTCTAGATTCCCAGGGATATGTCAGAATTGATATCTTTATAGAAACTAGCATAGTTCCTAGGGCAGGAATAAGTGATGTAATGAAACATTCACTTTCACTTAAATGATTAATACGAATTCTTTGCTCAAATCAATCTATTCTTCTTACCACAGTCTCCCTTATTTTGCTTGTCTTTCTGTATGTATCTTTCAACCTTACTAAATCTAACTCTTTATACCACTCTTTAAGTGGTACAAATTACATGTATATAGATAGACACAGATACACACATGGATATGTATTTTCATTTCCCAGAGTATAATGTAAATAAGTATCCAAAAGTAAACAGGATTGAATGAGTGAGTGGGGGAAAAAGTCATTGGTCATAACAATTCTAGTGCCCAGGAACAAATGAAGTTGTGTGAAGAACTAAGAACTTCGACAAATGAAGTTGTATGAAGAACCAAGTGTATTGGGTGCCTGGGTGGCTCAGTGGGTTAAAGCCTCTGCCTTCGGCTCAGGTCATGATCTCAGGGTCCTGGGATCGAGGCCCGCATGGGATCTCTGCTCAGCAGGGAGCCTGCTTCCCCCTCTCTCTCTGCCTGCCTCTCTGCCTACTTGTGATCTCTCTCTCTCTGTCAAATAAATAAATAAAAAATCTTAAAAAAAAAAGAACCAAGTATATTTGCCATGGGACAAGAGAGGTTATGCCGCTGATCTGAAAGATAACTCTGACATAGCCTCATATACTCTTCTTTTTAGTGGAAGGTTTTAGAATTCAGGAAACAAATTAGTACTGATAGAGATTAATTTCAGTTTATCTTGTGAGCTTGAATCATCACTTTGCCTTGTAAATATTTACGATTCTTCTATTAGCTATGCATTCCCCTGACATTTACACTTTATTCATAAGCAGCCTCTGTTATGACCTATAATTGCTAATAAAGATGGGTAAAAGCACCACAGATTGGGGTTGCCACAGATCAGTATGGAAATGAAACTCTTTCCTGCTTCTTGTGAAAACAGCATTTGCCTCATGTTGGTCTACTCTGAGCAAACTCACCTTTTCAGAGATGGAAGATAATTTCCAGAAAATTCCATGTAAAATTGAATGAAATGGAAAAATCAAGTCCCTGTGCCCTGTGAACCAGGATATTTGATACCTCATCAACGAGCTCATCTATGAGGCACAGAAACCCAGGTGCTAATGTACAAAACTAGTTAACTCTGATTTTGAGGTTTTTCTGAGGAGCTAAGGAAGGGATAGATCTTTTTCTCATTTCTCATCTAGTAGGCCAGCATTTTGTTAGGCCCCTGGACCCAATACTAGAATAACCAGTTGGCTTCCCTTTTGACATCTTACTCTTGTTTCTATCTAAATTAAAAAATGTACACATCAGTGTAAATAAAAACTAACATTTAAGTTGCATATGAGACTTTGACTACTCGAGACTCACATTTTCTATATTACATAACTGGCTGTATTTCCTCAGACTTTTCTATTCCTTATCCCCTAATTACATTTTGCTTGAGGGTCTCATAGTTATTAAAAAAAAAAATGCACTCTGTCCCAATCCGAAACTGTGATCTTTCCTTGTTGAGCTGTCCCTCACTTTACTGGGTCAGTGAATGACTCCCTGTTCAGCTAAGTGACAAAACAGTTGAGACAAGGTCCTGAGGAAGCTAAGAATATAAGTATGGTGAAACAGACAAACACACCCACAGGCCAAGTCTATTTGTTGAATTTAGTAAATATTAGTTCGAACTAATGGAAGTGCAATGGAAGACAAAATATAATGCCTGGTCTGAGGGAAATGATGGAATGGGAAAGGCAGAAAAGAAGAGTGAATTACAGCCTGTGGGGATTTCATGCTCAATTGAACAGCACAGTGAGTTATGGAATACATAAAATGCTGCAGGGAAGTCCCCCACAGGCCTTCTCTCTCCCGAGTCAACCTAAATGGCTCCTTGTAATCATTTCGGGTATGATGTTTAGGTTTCCATCTCTCTCTTTCTCTTTCTTTCTCCCTCTCTCAATTAGATTCTAATTTTTTGCTTATATGCTCCTTAAAATAAATTTGAGAAATTGTTCTTTCAACATTTTTAACTTGGTATCTAAATTTTTTTGTAAGATAAAACAGATGCAAAGTGTATAATTTTCAGCATATTACAGACATTGACATGTTAAAATAAAACAGTTGTAACACTCCTTTAAGTTTAATCAACAGAATTTAAATGTCACAGAAACTACACACACAGTCACACATACACACACACTCTCCCACATACATGTGTAGGCATGCATACACACACACATTTCTTGGAGAGTCTTCTTATACCCATGCCCTTGCCAACTTTGAAGAAAGCCATTCTATAGGCCTCTTTTTTTTTTAGCCTTATGTATTCTTTGTGCTACCCAGTAACTCTGTGCCAGAACTTGTCTAAACACTTTATATGTATTACTTCTTTTAATCCTTAGCAACCCTCTGCAATCAGTACTGTTTTCTGCCTTTTACTTATGAAGAAAATGAGGCTGAGAGAAGAGGTTTGAATCCAGGTCTTTCTGAGTTCATATCCTCTACTCTTAACTGCTGCTACTTTATACTTCAAATTCACTGCAACTGAGGGAGTTTAGTGTTAAAATCAATATGGAACACCTTAAAGAGAATATGCAACTTCTAGCACCACTCCTAGCACTCCCCAACCTCTCACTTGCTTGTTTTTCTCCACAGTACTTACCAATATCTGATAGACTGTATGTCTTATTTATTAGTAAGCATCCCTGCACCCCAGCCCAGAATATAGGCTTCAGGAATGTAGGGATTTCATCTCTTTTGTTCAATGTAATTTTCTCAGTGCCCAAAACAGTACTCAAGAAATATTTGTTGAATAATAAACGATCCTTGTTATAAATCCATTGGGATTCTAAGAGACTCTAGACATACTACATGCTACATGCCCTGATCAGACTTCCTGGCTTCATTATAATTAGGCAGTAAATGAGGTATAGATCAACAGTCTACTGGGTTTAGAGTGAAGGATTTTTATGTGCCAGTCAGTATCAAGAAAAGGGACACACCTAATGACACACCTGAAGTGCTTGGTGAACTATGTTTGCCTCATTCAAGTTACCAAGGAGAACACAGAATCAGGTAGCTTTGTTGTAAGGCTATGACAGGGATGCCATCTTTGAGCCACCACTGTCTACTGTTCAGGGCTAGGAGTTTGGGCAATTCATAGCATGCTTGGAAGTCTGGTGGCTACGGCCTCCCAGAAATCTCCTAGGGCTGAAGAGCCTTATTGTAGTGTTTTGGAGTGTATTACTTTGTATAGTTTTTTTAGTGGTTGAGTATATATATATAATTTGTCACAGTCTACTGATATCAGTGTTTTACCAATCTAAGTACAGAAACTTTTCATTTAGGTTTTCTTGTCCTCCTCACTTTTAAATATCATTGTCTTGAGTATCAGATGGTGTTAGAATTTTTGTCCCCACTGTCATATATAATTTAGAAAATTCATGAAGATAATAATATATTGTTTTTACCCATATTTCTACATTTTCCATTGTTCTTTCTTCCTTCCTTAATGATGCAAGATTCCTTCTTTTATTATTTGTTTTGTCCTTTAGTCATTCTTCAAGAGTAAATCTGGCTAAGTGACATAACCTTTCAGTTTTCCTTCATGTGGGAATTTTTTTATTTCCCCTTAATTCCCTAGATAGTTTCATCAGGTATAGAATTTGCAGTTGACAGTAACTTTCTTTCTTTCTTTCTTTCTTTTTTCTTGAAAAATGGTGTGCTACTTCTTCTGGCCTCTGTTTCGGATGAGAAGTCTATTGCCTTTTGATTGGTGTCCCTCTACAGGTAAAGCCCTGTTTCTCTCTGGCTGCTTTCAAGATATTTTCTTTGTCTTTAGTTTTCAGAAGTATAATTATGTTGTGTCTGGGCATGGATTTCTTTAGATTTATCCTTTTTGGAATTCACTTAGCTGCTTGATCTGTGAATTTATATGTTTTGTTATATTTGGGAAATTTCCAGTCATTATTTCTTTGAATGGTCTTTCAATTCCACACTCTTTCTCCCCTTCTAGTACACCAGTTCTACTTATGTTGGATCTTTTGTTATGGTCTTATTGGTTCCTGAGCTTCTGTTTGTTTGTTTTCAGTTTATTTTCTCTCTTCTGTTCTGATTGGGTAAATTCTATGGATCTGTCCTCTGTCAGTTGTACTCTACTATTGAGCTCTTCAAGTTATTTTTATTATTTATGTTATTTTTCAGTCCTATAATTTCCATTGGTTCTGTTTTATAATTCCTATTTCTCTGCTCCAATTTTCTATTTTTTTCACTTGTTTCAATAGAATTTGTAATTGCTTGTTGAATTTTTCTTATGATAGTTACTTGTCAGATAATTCTAATATCTGGTTCATCTCAGTGTGAGACTCAGAGGATTATCTTTTCTCATTCAAATTACAATTTTCTTGTTCTTCTTGTTGTTGTTGTTTTGTATGATAAGTGATTTTAGTTGTATCTGGAAAATTTCACTCCAATGACAGTCTAATTTTCAGAGCCTCGATGGTAATATGTTTGTCTTCCTTGTCTCCTGCCTCTGAGACCACACTGGTACTTGTTGGTACTAGCTGAGAAAGTGAAAGGAGCTTCCTGGGTTGAGTGGCTTGGTGCCATTATGTGGAGGAAGGGAATGTCCAGACTGCAGAGACACAAAAGCACTTTTTGGGCTGGGTGCTTGTTGTGGAAGAATCCTACCTGCAAATCTCCCCTGTCAGGTGGAGTCTCTGGGTGGGAGAGGGGAGTCTCAGACTGGTGGGAAAGTTCTCTGGTAGGTTACTATTTGGGGAACATTTAGTTGGTTCTCCTTACTATTTCTTCTGGGCTTGTCAAGAGGTGTTGGCGGGACTCTTGCTCAGTTTGGATAAAGAATAAGGCTATCTGGCTGTCTTCTCTTGCTAGATTAAGTGTCAGGAAAGGCCCGGGTTATATTCTTTTGGATAGAGAATCACAACATGCTCTGCCACTGTGTTGTTCCCTTGGTCCACTGGTCCCTAACTAATTCATCTCCCTCTTTCTACTTTTTAGGGTTCTTCTTTGTCACTTGTGTTATTTCCAAAGCTTTTAGTTATGTTTAACAGGAAGAAGAGAGAAACAAGTCTACACTATTTTGCTCAGATCAGAAGGTCTCTATATAAGCTTATATAGGCCTAAAATTTCTCTAGAAGGTGCACAAAGAATTGCCTTCCCTGAGGAGGGAACCTAGGGAATATGAAGTAGAAGGGAAGGTTTCTTTTGTATATGTGTTCACATATTCTCATTTTAATCAAGTGAATGTATTATCTTTTCAAAAATAAAAATAAAATGTAAAAGAAGAAAAAAATCTAATTCAGCCTTACTTTCAAGAGCACAAGTAAGCATTGCAACATTGGTCAAGCAGAGTATGGATTCAACAATTTGTAATTTTACTAAATTTCACTGATTTTTAATTTCACTATATTGTGACTGCTTTGATCAAGATCTCTGAATATAAGAAAAATGTTCTCAGTGGATTTTCAGCCTGCTCATATATTTTGAATAATAACTTGCAGAATACAAATGTGTAATTTAGATAGAAGTAGATGCTTTTGGCAGCATACTAGCACTCTAATCAGCTGAAAAAATGATATTTGTATGACATTAAAACAAAATTAATAGCAAGACACTGATTACATGAAAAGATTTTAGGTTGTAATTATTAAACTTGCAAACAACCCAACATAATTAGTGCCTTAATTAGGATATGACCTGAAATTTTAGCTTACAAAATTAATTGAGGCAATTAAAAGTCACACTGGTAAAGTAAAGTAGGTTTTAAAGCTTACAAGATAGATATTACTCCTCTTCTCATTTTGGGGAGCATCTTTATCAGTAATAAGCTTGCAATGCAATTAGTTTGATTCCAAACCCCCACTTACAGCATGGTGTCTCAGCCTGAAGCCTTAAGAGTCAAGTTTAATAACTTTCAGCCAAGGATATATACCCACAGGAGGTTGAGCAGCTCCCAGGCACACTTCTAAATAACTCTGGGGAGCAGTGAAACAGCAGACTTTCTGTCCCCAGCACCTTCAGTGAAACATAAACTAACAGATTGATAGTGACTTTGGGCCAAGCTCCTTGACCATTTTCACAGAAATGTCCAAATGGCAATTTTCACCTCTGTCAGTTATTCTTCACATGCTTCTTAAAGGCATTTCTGGTCCCACATTTACCACATGGTGAAGGTTCCAATCCAAAGTCAAAAAATTTCCCATCAGTAGATAGAAATGGAGAAGTCAATAAATATTTGTGGGCTGGTGATTTGGAAAAAAATAAATCTAGAATCTTACCTTCATACCTTATGTCAAAATAAATTCCAAATGGATCAAAGATTTAATATAAAAATAAGTTATAAATGGGGGTTCCTGGGTGGCTCAGTGGGTTAAAGCCTCTGCCTTCAGCTCAGGTCCTGATTTCAGGGTCCTGGGATCGAGCCCTGCATCAGGCTTTCTGCTCAGCAGGGATCCTGCTTCCTCCTCTCTGCCTTCCTCTCTGCCTGCCTCTCTGCCTATTTATGATCTCTCTCTGTCTCTGTCAAATAAATAAATAAAAATCTTTAAAAAAAAGTTATAAATGTACTAGAAGAAGATATGGATTAATATTTTTATAATATTGTAATGAAGAGTAGCTTTTTAAACATGACAGATAAAACAAAATCCATAAAGGAAATTACTAGCAAATTTGTCTTCTTAATTCTAAACTGCCATACATCAAAAAATATATATATTCTAAGTTTTAAAAAACCTAATTCAAGGTCAAATCAAGAAGTAACCAATTAAAATCTGAAATCTGCTTTAACATCTTTAAAATCTGCTTAATATTTTTTTAATTCCTTGGAACTCTAAAGAAAAATGTATTTGAGTTTTCCCCAATCCTAGCTAACTTGGTACTAGATCAGATATGAAAAATCAAAATTGAATACTTGAAAAGCATAGCGTGTAATATGGCAATTGTGACAACCCGCCCCCCTCCTTTTCAAAATCCCTCTACCAGATTGCATATCATTTAAGTTAAACTAAAACTCCTGGTCATTCTCAGTGATCTCTGTCTTTCTTTCTCTAACACTGCAGGCCTAGAACACAGGCTTCCTTTTCATAAGGCCCCAAATCATGAGAGTATTCTTTTAAAAAGTCAATGTCATACTTGTCTATTTCTAACTGCCTATGTTGGAAAGCAGGGGACATGAGGTTCAAAACTCCGATTACTTGGTCTTGGCAAGAAACTTTTGTCTTCAACTGGGGGCACTTGCTTATCAAAAAATAACTATCATTGAACTTTCTTTATACCTGTAGGTTTTCTTAATTTCTTCATTTGATGCTCCCTTTTGCAGACCAAAAATTTCATATAGAGCTTCTCCAGATGTAGACAAAGTCCGCTGTCTTTGGTTAGGTATGTTACATGCCATTTTCTCAGGCTGCGAAAGCAAAGAGGGGAAATAGCCATGAAGGTTATGCATACTGGGTCCCACTATCTAAAGAGAAAGACAGTTTCTCTTTAACCTTTTGTAAAATGACAATCTAAAGTACATTTTTGTGCTGGCCACATAAGGAGAGGAGAAAAGGGTTAGGAGAGCCAGAAGTAGAGCTTCAAGTCAGGGTGTTAAAGGCTACAAGCAGTCATGTAAATGGAATATGGCTTTGTCCACATGGCTAAATAGAAGTGAAATGTTATCTAAATACCCAGCTAATTCAGAATTGTTGAAAATGAATCCTCACAGGTCAGCCTATGTAGATTCTTTTTTTGCCAAAATTTAAACAGCTCCCTTTATGTATATTTTCCAAATTTAGCTAGCAGTGGAAATAATCTTCCATTTTACTTTGATTCTATTAGCCTAGCCATTGTTAGAGCAAGAGTTTTAAAAAGAAAAGACAACTTTTTGAAGTATCAGGGGAAAAAATCATCTAGGAGCCAGGTTAGAACTTCTCTGCAGCTGTAGGATGCCAGAGTCCCCCACAGTGCTCATGGGTTTTGCACCTGAGATAGATCGGTTCCCTATGGTCTATCCAGAAGGAATTGGGCTATCCCTATGACCTAGATGACATCTGTCTTCTATGCTCTGGCTCTAGGGCAGCAAAGAGAAGCAAGCATACCTAGGGGTATTCCTGCATCCACCACTCAACCTCTCTCTAAGCCTTAAGGTCTTCATTTATAACAAAATGATAATAAAACCCACATCAGAAGGATATCTTAAGGATTTAGAAATAATGTATATAATATACCCAGGACATAATGGGTTCAAAGAAAAAGATTACTATTTTTAGTAAAGGCAGCACCGTATGTAATTCAGAGACTGCACTGTAGTCAGACTTTCTCAGAATATTGGCCTTGCCATGACCAGCTGCATGACCTTCCCTATCTGTGAACTAGAGACCAAAATGTGCCTAAAATCCTGGGGCTGTTATAAGAATTAAACATGTTCATATATTAAAAAACAAAAAACATACACCAGTGTTCATACACCAATGTTCACCATTATTTATAACAGCCAAAAGGTAGAAACAACCCAAATGTCCATGAACAGATGAATGAAAATGTGGTATGTACATACAATGTAATATTATTCAGCCATAAAAAGAAATGGGATTTTGATACATGCTGTAGTACAGATGAACCTTAATATTATGCTAAGTGAAATAAACTAGTCACAAAAGGACAAATATTTTATAATTCCTCTTATATGAGGTAACTTGAATAAATCTGTAAAGACAAACTGTAGAGTAGAGCTTATCAAGGATGGGGGGGCATGGGGAATGAGGAACTATTATTTAATGGGCACAGAGTTTCTGTTTGGGATGATGAAAATGTTAGAAAACACTGTGATTGTACTTGGTATCACTGAATTGTACCCTTAAAAATAATTCAAAGAGTAAATGTTAAATTTTGCCACAAAAACAAAAGAAGGGAAAAAAATTTACTTAGGTTGCAAAGTCCTTAGATTGCAAGGGCCCGAAGTTCCTTGAAAATCACTGTCCATTTCTTGGCTTTGGGCCTTGTACAGCAAGTACTATAAGAGTGAATGAATGAATATACCAGGACACAGGAGATGGTCTTAGAGCTGTGGAGACATTCATGTTCAACACAGGAAATCCCTGGTGACAACGGTGATAGCAACTAACTGGATAGGACATCCCAGTGGTGGTTGGGGTTGAATGGAGCTGACTTCCCAACTCTGTTCTCACCAGACTAATGACCAATCCATCATAGGCAAGAGCAGAGCCCCTAGATGGTCGACTGGTGGGTCAGGATGGCCTTAGAGGTCCCTGAGGCCCCAGTGTTGTACCATGAGCAATTGTGGTCCTAAAGAATTCAGTGAACAACAATATGAGAAATTCCAAAATATTTTTGTGAGTTTTGAAGAGTACTGAAAAAAATCAGACCTGGGCAGAAATCTTGCCTAAAGGCACCAAGGACAAGGGCTTATTTTGTGGCACGGCTGCATTGCCCCTTCCTCAATCAGCTTCCTGTGAAAGTACTGTCCTGGAGGCCAGAAGGACCCCAGTCACAAATTCCTGGTTACACAAGGATAAGAGGAGCAGTAATCTGATTTTGCCTGCCACAAAACAAAATCTAATGTCCATACTGACTAGCAGCCATTCAGTAAATTGTGCACTTACTTTCTTTTTTTTTTAAAGATTTTATTTATTTATTTGACAGAGAGAGATCACAAGTAGGCAGAGAGGCAGGCAGAGAGAGGGGGGGAAGCAGGCTCTCCGCTGAGCAGGGAGCCTGATGCAGGGCCTGATCCCAGGATCCCGGGATCATGGCCCAAGCCTAAGGCAGAGGATTAACCCACTGAGCCACCCAGGTGCCCTAGGTGCACTTACTTTTATTACTGCTCTAACTTACATTTCTTGCCTACCCATCACAGCTTCCCTAGGGAGTAAGCAATTCAAGGCTTGGGGTATGTCATTCATCTCTGTGTTCCAGCCCTACAGGTCATCCCTATCTTAGAATCACAGCCCAGCTGATTATTCACAGTTGAAGAAGAAGTGTCCAAATATCTGACACCCTCCCTACTTCCTTCCCTGTCCCCTCTGCCACCATACAAAGAAATGGCTCGAGATACTGATGCTCTCCACCATACGTTCACCCAGTTTCCCAGGAATGGAGGCAGCCAGCCAGTCTCTCACAAGTCATACTAAATGCCACAGATAAGTTTGGAAGATAGGTATTTCTGTGTGGCTTTGTGGACAAGGAGTGGGGCCACAGTCTCTCTGAGATTTTAAAATGTCACCGGTTAGAAAGATCCGCAGAGTCACAAACTAAGACTATATCAACACAATGATTCAAATTTTAGGACCATAAGATAGGGAGCTAGGGGTTATATAAGCCAGCTTAACAAATGCCTTTAGGGAAATTTGGGCCATAGATCATTGCAGCAGACAACTTTACTATTAGTCTGTTAGTTCTCCTTTTTCTGGAGAATGCTCAAATTCCCACTGCAACACATGCCTTCCTGACACCTGCTTTAGTCTTAACTGATCTCAGTTGAGGAGAGTGAGAGTGGATACCAAGGCAGACCAATAGGAGTCCTTCCCTAGCATTTGTTTATATACAGGGAAATCTTACAGATGGTAAAACCAGTAAAATATAAAATTTAAGTATTATTGGCTGGCCTGAAATGAGAGAGATTGAAACTGATCTGCAGAAGGGGAGCAGTGGCTGAAAGATGCAGAGAGAGAGACCCAGTAGAGTTCAGTCTCCTGGTTCCAGTTGTTTCAGAAAGTACTTGCAACTCTTCCCCTCCTAAACTTGTCAATCAACTTTTCCTTGGATTTAGCCAATAGACTTCCTCTCCATACGCAAATTTACACACGTTTTTTCTTTTGAGCATATTTTAGCTAAGATTTGGTCACTGTTAACCAAAACTTCTAAGTGTCATGTACTCTCTCAATTAAACACCACCAGTGGTCCCCTAAGCACTTCCAAGCCAGGCTAATCTTAAATTACTGTGTCTACTCATCCTTGATGTTGAATGTGGCTTCCTGGTACTTGGAAATGAATACTATGGGGAAATAACAATGATATACTAAGATATTCAAACAGATTCATTCAGATGTATTGTGTAGACATTACTAGTACAGATAAAAGGAGCAGAGATAAATCTGGGTTAAGACACTTTCATAGTGAAAGTTTATGGAGAGCTATTCAGGAGAACTAGGAAGAAATGAAAGTATGGCAAATAGTTATCTTTGCTTTATCTATTTATTTCTATTTTCAGCATTCCAAAGAAACAGTTTCAATTTGAGAGAAAAATATATTCACTCTTCATCTATTTCATGAAGTTCCATAAATCAACAGATGTCCTAAAATCAATTTTAACAAGACAAAGACATGCACGATTTCCATAATTGTGAGCATCATGCTCCATGACCAGCTTGGATTCCTTCCTACTTGGATCTTGCTGTTACTAATCCAGGAAAAAGATTTACACTTACTGAAGATAATCTGCTAAACAGATTATGGTAATACCCACAGCAGAAAATTCAATTATTTTATTTTATTTTTTTAAAGATTTTTTTTTTTTATTTATTCATTTGACACACAGAGAGAGATTACAAGTAGGCAGAGAGGCAGGCAGAGAGAGAGGAGAGAGGAGGAAGCAGGCNTTTTTTTTAAAGATTTTATTTATTCATTTGACACAGAGAGAGAGATTACAAGTAGGCAGAGAGGCAGGCAGAGAGAGAGGAGAGAGGAGGAAGCAGGCTCCCTGCTGAGCAGAGAGCCCGATGTGGGCCTCGATCCCAGGACCCTGGGATCATGACCTGAGCCGAAGGCAGCGGCTTTAACCCACTGAGCCACCCAGGCGCCCCAGAAAATTCAATTATTTATTCAAGGCCTACAATGCAGGCCAAGGCTATTGGGAGATTTCAGACTAATATGAGATACAAAACTGTAAGCCAATAATGAAACTAGTGTTTAGAGACTGAACAAGTACTGAGGATAGAACAAGAAGGAATTTTCAGGAAGATAGGGATTCTGTTTTGTGCCACCGGAGGCCCAACATTGTGCCTGGGATGTATTAGGTTTGTGATAAATGTCTGTTGGGTAATTAAATCAAAACTAAGTGGTTATCTTGAATGGAAAAGTTAGGGAGAATGTCACCAAAAAGATGAAATCTGGGCTGATAATAATACAACCACTTATTTCTGTAGAACTTGGCACAAATTTCTATTACAGCCCTTGTATCTAAGCCTAATCTTGGATCTGCATAGATGTGGTAGCCAGTGGCTGTCTTGATCATTTATTTGTATAACTCAAAAGAAAAGAAGACTTCTGGGCTGGGGGTCTGAAAGAGGAGGGACAATATTCTCATATTGTGACTGGAAATTATTTCTGAGGCACCCCCTTCAAAATTATCCCAAGTATAGAACAAGAGATATGGGGTCAATTGGGGGCTATCCTCAATCCTTTCCACAGAATAGTCATGGAAACAGCCTAGGATTTATCCTTTCCTACCCCATGGCCATCCTTCTACACATTCCTCTTCCCGATGGAAAAAGGGAAGGCAGATTCCATCTCTCACACAGTTTCATACATAGAAACTCACACCCAGGAAAACATGGTAGGTAGCTTGCTGTTACTTTGGTTTATGAATTCTTTCAAATTATCTCTTTTAGAAATCTAATTACACTGTAAGCCATTCCTACTGAATAAAACCCAGTAGCTGACTTGCTTTTTGGTGTGGATTGAACAATATGTAGAGTGAGTTGTCATAAGGAATTTGGAAATTGCTATGTTTCATCTTCTTTGTTCTATTCCCAAAAGATTTCCTTTCAAACAGATAAAGTCTGTTAAGGTACTTTAAAAAAAAAAAAGCCCTTTTATATTACCATTGGAACACAAGATAAAGATAGTTGGTCAATAGTTGGTCCGTGTGATTAGTTGTTGACTGATTCTACAGACTGAAACATGAAGGGACCAAAAAACTGTAGACTCGCTCTCTATACATCAAACAGTAAAAACGTGCTTCCTTTTCTGTCTCCTTACTGATATAGAAACCAGACTTTTCATACATTATTGATGTAGATGACACTTAGTTTTAAATTCAGCGGTGTACTACATTGAAACTTTTAGTCGTTTTAATATATAAAAATAGATATGTGCCTTGAGAACATACTAATTACAGAGTAATGTCTGTACAATTACGGAGTCAAAATGTCTTCTAAAAACTCTCCTTAAATAACCTTAAACTAAATACTAAATAATGGAGCCATACTCTTTTTTAATACCTTATATAAAATATAATTTTTATGAATTCTTTTTCTGTAGCCTTTTGAATTCTAATATTCCTATGTAAAATTCAAGTCTGTATTATTTGTAGTCTCTCATCTATATAAGCCATCCAATGAAGAAAAAAAATGTTATCATGCAAATTATTAAGTAATTTAATTTTGATCACCCAGTACATGATACTTAATCTTCTGAACCTAAATTACTTTTTGGTACATTACAATGCCATTAACATAATTTATTAAAGCACTGACAACTATATAGTCACTACTAAAATACCTATAGCTCCTCTGTCTTTTGATAATAGATATAATTGAAAGAAGGTTTAATAGTCCGATGATGATGGGCCTCCAATCAAAATAAACACTGATTTTAAAGATTCTAATTCCAGGAGTCTTACAAATGCTGTTTTAAAATTTTCATGTTGACATAAAATGTTCCTTTCAAAGCAAAAAAAATGCTTCACCTATATCTATTATTTGAATTCTCAAAAATGGGGAAAAAAATCAAATTATACCTTTCTAGAAAGGTTTTCTTCAAGACTCAGAAAATGAATGTGGGCAAGGGAAATTAGATCATTAAACACAGCAAAAACACTTTCAGTGGCTGTAATTGGGGAAACCAACATGTTTTACCATTTTGTTATTACTTCTGTGATTCCTCCATTGAAATCTACTTAGTGAAGCAAAATTTCCTTATTCAAATGACATTGTTTCTTAAAGCTAAGCACACATCCAAAATGCTAATCTTGTGTTTAAAAGTAATAATTCTCTCTAGCATAATTACTCATTATAGAAAAATAATGATCTCTTAATTGCATTGGCATGTATATAAATAGCAACTTGAAGATGGGAAAACTTGGAAATGTTACAAGTAACCCACAGTACCTGTTCCTATAACTCCGATTCGGTGTTCTCAAAACAGGAGCAACTTGCTGTTTTTAACTGGTCTGGAAATAGATGTGCAAAGAAATAAAGGAAGGCAACAAAAGGAGCGATTCCGTACCTGTTCCACTGTTTCAAAGCAAAAGGCTACTCCTTTCCATCGTTCTCATCCAGGGTTAAGCAGGTCAGTGGAGTCAGATTACTTTTCATTTGTTACTCTATCAGCCAATTCGTTATCCCTCTGGAAAACACAACAAAGGGAAAATAAAACATGCATGACAGTAAAGGTTGCCATTACAAGGCACCAGGTGATACCAAAATGTATGCTACATTTACTGCTGATCGTTAGTCAACTGGAGCTTGGATCAACCAAATGTTACCATGGAACTGCCTCCAGGTTTCCATCAGAATGGTCGATTAAGAAAATAGGCAGAAATAAAAAGTGTTGATGAGAATGTAGAAAGAAAGGAAGTCTTGTGCACTATTGGTGGGAATGTAAATTGATGCAGTCACTGTGAAGAACAATAGAGAGTTTAAAAATTTAAAAATAGAAATGCAATCCAGTTATCCTACTTCTGGTTATTTAGTCAAAGAAAATGAAAACACTAATTCAAAAAGATGCATCCCATGCTTACTACAGCATTATTTAAAATAACCAAGATGTGGAAGCAACCTAAGTATTCATCAGTAGATGAATGGATAAGGAAGATCTGAATGGAATATTAACCATAAAAAGTAGCAAAAGCTTGCCTTCATGACTACACAGGTGGACCTAAAGGGTATTACGTTAAGTGAAATAAGTCAGACAAAGACAAATACCATATGATTTCACTTATATGTGGAATCTAAAAAACAAAACTAAAACAGAAACAGACTCATACAGAACAAATGGATGGTTGTCAAAAGGTTGGGGAGTTTGGTGAAATAGGTGAAGGGAATTAAGGGGTACAAACTTCCAATTGTAAAATAAGTCACAGGATGAAAATTATAGCATAGGATATACAGTCAATAATATTGTAATAACATCTGTATGGTGACAGATGATAACTACACTTACCATTATGACCATTTCATAATGTATATAATTGTTAATTCATTATGTTGTACACCTAAAACCAATATAACATTGTATGATAACTATACTTCAATAATTTAAAAAATACTGGAAAGACCATGTAATATTAATAAAGATGAAACTCTAATTGTTCATTACATTAATCATTAATTAATCAGTAATTAATTTTCATATCTGACCATTTTACTAGAATCTTGATCAAGAGGCACTGAGTCATAGTGGTAAATGCAGTGTTTTTGCGAATGAAGCACTCTCTTGTTAAAACAATGTCCTAACTTTCATATGCAACAGAAAGTCACATGAGAGGACAGTTCTTATGATTTTGAGTAAGATCCTATAACTGAAAACGTCTTAAATCAAATGAGATAGGTATTACTCTGAATTTGGCACAGTGGGGTCTGGTTTCTGAGGCTGAAAGCAGAATTTAAGGTGTGCTGCTTAGCACAACAGGCAGTAAGCCTAGGGTTATTTTGTGTGAACATTTCAGGTCAGTCTTGTCTCAAGATAGCATTGGGTTTTGGGTTTCTTTTTTTTCCTTTTTTTTTTTAGATACAGAGGAATAAAAAGCTATTTCCCATAGATCCTGATTTCTAGCCAGAGTTTAGGAAGCAGCCTATCATCATGCTGAGAAGTGGGTGGGGGAGGGGAGCTAAAAGCATTTAGAACGAAAACAGTATCAGCTTAAGGGCAATATCCTTTGACAAAATGAAAAAGTTGCTATAATAATATGAAATTATGGGTGACTGTTTTAAAAAATTAATTTTTAAATATATTTTTAATTTTTTAATTTTAAATTTTAAAATTTTAAAATTTTTATTTTATTTTTATTTATTTATATTTTATTTTATTTTATTTATTTGTTATTATTTATTTTTATTTTATTTATTTTTATTTTATATATGTTATATAATATATATTATATATTATATATTATATATATTTTTATTTATTATTTATCATTATTTTATTCATTTTTATATTTTACATTATATTATACATATAATGTAATATATAATAAATATGTTTATAATATATAAATATATTTATATGAATATAATATGAATATAAATAAATATAAATTATTATATTAATATTTAAATTAATTAATTAATAATTAAATAATTAAATATGAATGTATTATGCTATATATAATATAAATATATTTATATTATATAGTTATATATTATAAATATATTTATATACTAAGAATTAATATTCTTAGCAAAATGCATTATTTTTATATAATGAACCACTTCTTAAATCTTCTTAATCATTACTTTTTAATCTTTAAATGTGTTGCATAAGCCATGAGTTTGAAAATTGTCTAGGGAGCAAAACTCCTATGTGAAGTAGAACTGTATCTGTGTCTCAAAGAGAAAACACACAGTTTCTTATTCATCTAGTCATTCAGCAAGTAGTCACCTACTAGGTCCAGGCACTGGGCTAAATGCTAGAAATATACTGGTAAACAAAATCAAATATAAACTATCGGTTTGTGGTCACAGAGTTACAGTCTACCAAGAAAGGCAGGTATAAATCAAATGATCACTGAGGTAAGTATATAAATGAGACTTCAGAAAGATGTTACATGACCTTGTACATCAGTGTAACAGAGATCAGAGAAAGCTTCCCTGAACAAAAATAACCAAGCAGAGCTCTGAAAAGAACTAGAGGAAGGGGTTGCTGATAGAAGCAAAATACATTCTGAGCAGTTGGAAGAGTACATTCTATTGAACATACCCATCCCTAGGTGCTTAAATTGGAGAAATAAATGTGCAGACCTGTGCTTTCATACATAGGATTTCAGCACATGCCTATACATATATGGCTTCTGATATATCATCTAAAGATATAGCCAGAGATTAATGGGATCATAGTCCACTTAACCAGGTGAGACTTTCCAGAAGCAGTGTATTTCAGTGATATTTGTAAATGAAATAAGTAATGGCAAGCACACGAATAATTCCTCAATACAAAATGCACTAAGTATACTGTAAAAGCATTGCCAATTGACTCATTCAAATTTAAAGAGGTGAGCTTAGAAAATATTCCAAGATTGAAGAAAAGTGGCTCTCTCTGGGAGGTAGAAAACTGGGGAGGGAATCATATATGGTGGGGAGGGAGTAGTTTACATGCCAGTTTTCCCTGTGTTTTCTATTTATGAGATCGTCATCATACCATAGGTGCTCCTAGAGACCTTTTATGTGCCTCTCTCTGTTGCTGCATAGGATTAGGGTTATTATAAGAAATGACTAGTATCTCAGCACAGAATCTGCAGCATGTACCAGACGAATTTGGGTATTCAACCAAAATAGTCTATCAATCATGAAAATTAGAGTAAACAGTTTCATTTAAATTTCACATCTTGGCAGGTGCAGCTATCACTCATCTTTGAACATGCAATATGCAAGGGTATGTAGCCCCCAACAAATCCTATTCAAAACAGCCTAACAGGATGAACAGAGGCAGCATTAGCAACATTGCTGTTACTATTTTTATTACTTCTCTACATTGTGTTATTATTGCAATGTATGGAGTTCAGGCTATCATTCTGTAAATTCCAAAGGGAAGAGTCTCTTGGGCAAGCTTCATTCTGTTAGGTGAATTTAGAAAGGGAAAAAGCAGGTGCTTTCTTGATTGTGTAAAATGAAGAGGCTATTGGCTACTACACCCGTGGTATCTTGGACATAACTACAGAACAATTCTGGCATTTCTTTTGTAAAATCAAGTTTTTATATATGTTTTAGAAGAACAAATTATTTAATTCCTGTCATGTTTCATAATTTTCCAAAGTTAAAAAATGTCCCTTTTAAAGAGAAGTTACAAAGGGGATGGCATTTTAATGTGCTAAATCTATATGTATGTAGAAAGCATGAGAATATAAATCATAGAAGGCAAAGAGGAAGAACTAGATGGGAACTCTTTCTAGAATTGCTTAGAAAGATTTTAAGAATTCTATTGCCTGGGCCCTACTAGATTATCCCAAAGCAAAATCTCTGAGTTATCCTGAAGTAAAATCTCAGAGCAGGGAGGGGCTCCGGCATTTTTAGGGCTCCAGGTGGTTCTAAAGAGCTGCCCAGGTTGAGAGCCAGTGTTCATCACTTCTTTTATTTACTAGATCTCAGGGACAGAGACTCCTCGCTTAAGTAACATAGGAAATGTCTCCCAACCAAGCAGCTCTCTGGAGGAATTTTTCACTGCCTGGGTTTCCTAAGAAAACTTTTACTAAAGATAATTGCATTTGTTTTATTATACACAAAGTAGAATTTGACTTTGCATTATTTAACTTAGGAAAGACTATCCAAAAACAACATTCCTGTTTCTTAGACTTTGGGAAAGTCACTATAAGCCTGTGTCTTCCCTGTAAAACAGAAATGAAATGTGAACCTTTCTATTTCTCAGACCTTTTATCAAAGTCTACTATGGTGTGCCAAGATTATGCCAGGAATTTTTATAAACATAAACAATCATTAGATTGTCTTCTTAGGTTGGGGTTTGGGCAATTGTTAAGAAGTTACTCTCTCCCTACCCCTAAAATAAGAGCAGAGTACACTGGAAGTGCTTTAAGAATTTGAATGGGCAATCCTGGTAGATTTCATCTGACATCTATAATTCATCAGTAAGTAGAGTCAATTGTACCACAAAGGGAAATTGCTCCCCTATTGTCACACTGTGCAGAGCACTGCAGTGGAGTTTGTGAGGTTCAGAGGTGGTGGGGATGATGATGGTGATGACAGTAACTAATATGTTACCTAGATTATATCATTGAAATCCTACGAAAGTATAAGGTGGTACTTTCATATCGTTATTTTACAGAGGAGGAGTGTAAAATTATTTTAGAGAGGGGAGGTTAAATGAATTGCCCAAAGTTGCCAGCCAGTAAACAGTAGACCCAGGTTTTGAAACTGGCTGGCTGTTCCCTAGCCTAAGCTCTCATTCAGAGTCTTGCTTCAGAAGCTTACAGTCTAATTGCAGGGGACTGCTGCCTGCGATAGTCCGTTGCTTATCAATGTGTGACTGAGCCAGGTGGTGTATGTGGTAAAGCTCAAGGAAAAAAAAATGGTTGGAGTAACGGCAAACAAGGAACTACCATGAGCACACTCATTCAGGGGGTCTACCTTGTAGTTCAGGGTCAAGGACAGTATCCAGTTAAGTAAGCTCTGAGTCTGAGACCTGTTACTGAAAAAAAAAAAATTGAACAAGTCTTGTCCCCTGATGAGGAAACGCAATATGTATTTCACAGGTGTGAAGATTAAACACCTTGTCACTTACTTACAGTAAGCCATTGCTGTAATAATCAAGGAGACTTCTGGTCCAGCAGAAGTGTTTCTCTGACAAAGTGTCTGTAAGCAGACGCTTGATCCTTGTTTTTACCAATAGTTGTTCCCTGTTCCCAGTAGCCCAAGGTGTTTCTTATGTTAATTAGCTAAAAGAGGTAGAAGTCAAAAACTTTTGCTCAAGGCAAAAGTCCTTTTCAACAGGGTTTCCAAGTACAAAGGGATTGTTCTGCAAATTGTTGTCTAAATGTAGCTAAACAGCCTATGAAAACAGTACACAGAAAGCAATATAGTTTTCACTCTTATTTGTTTGGCATTTAAGCGGTAGTTTAATAATAATACTGACCTTAAGATATATCTTCATCTTAACTCTAATGAAGCTGCCTTTCAAGTGAAGCCTCATCCAGCCCAGGGAAAAGACAAGTCTTTGTAAGAGAAGGAATTGGTAAGGACGCCCTCTAGAGACCAGTAACTGCACTTATATCCCACCTGATAATTCCCTATTTTCACTGGTCATTACCATATTTGATACTCAATGCTCATTTTTGGAAAGAGATAACAGGTTAAGTGTGGTCATGTGACTTCCCCAAGCATGAATGTCAATGATGAGGAGCAAAAATCTGGAACTGAAGTGAAATCTAAGTGCCCTGCTTCCAAATTCTGTTGTTTTATATCCTTAAGTGAAAAGGCTGTATTGAGCAATATAATTATAAATGAAAAAGAATCTTTTCTTATTGGTGTACGTGGCCAGACAGCCCCCATGCCTGGGAAGCAGAGCAGTCCTCTGGGCCTTCTGGGACCACTGTGCTGCGACTTTTGCCCCAATTTCTACTGTCCAAAGTGGATCTTCTCATTGGTACATTTCATCTTACTCCTCTGAATAATGACAATTATCTTGTGCCTTCTATTTTAGATATACATTCTTCCCTCATTTTGTCAAACTTGTTCCTTTCAGCTGGCCCACTAAATTGCAACCAACCCATTATTACAACTTCTGGTCTACAGGACCTTCTTGTAGCTTATATAGTAAATGGTATTTTGCTATTGACGACGTACCAGACAAAACATGCCATTGCTAAGAACAGTCTTGATCTCTGCTGAGTGTCATTGGAAGGTGCTCAGAAATGAATGACTAAAGCCTAGCTGCCTCTCCCAGTGGGTGAATGCGGACAAATCCCTTTCTGAATGAGTCATGTAATTGGGTGAGGATTTTTCTACAATTACACACATATCCCTGGGTTCCAGACATGCAAGGTTAGATGAGCACTGATGATGATGGTGTCTCCTCTCTCCTGCCACATAGGCAGGCACCTGTCCAAATTGGGCTCTCCTTTCAGGCCTCAGAGCTCCAAAGCAAAGCCCTCATCTAGATGTCAATTCAGTCACCGTTTCCCAGCCTTCCAGCCTCCCCACCTCCTCCTCTGCTCTACTCCTGCACCTTCCAGACTCTTCGATGAACTATACAGTCTTCCATGTTGCTCCAGAGACAATGAACATTCCTTCAGGGCCAGACCTCACCTCCAGATACTAAAGTAGAGCAATCCCATGGAACCAGTTTAAAATGACTTGTCCTGGAAATGACAAGCTGGATCTCTATACAAGGTAGCTCTTACCTGGAACACAGTCTAAACCGTCCCACAAAACTGACCAGAACTAGACAATCTCTGGTTGGAGTGAGAGTGTGAGTGACAAGTGCTTGCCCACAAGGGAAGTGGTAACCTTGACCAGCACCTGTCTGCAGGTCTCCCTGCCCCAGTTCCCAGGGCTTGGACATCCAGCAAGTGGCTCAAAAGCCTTCTCTGTAACTTTATCGGAGGTCTAAGCAAAATAGTCAAATGAACAAATATTCACTTCAGCATTTGTTCTCACTTAAACAACAACAAAAAATTCATGGGTTCCCGGTATTTCAGTCCTGAAGCAAGGCCGACTGGCTATTCAGTGTAGATTTATCGCCCTCTGGTGTTCAAAAAGCAATGGACTGTAAACAAGTTTCAACTTTGAAATATTCCTCACCCCAAATCACCCTTGATTTTCAGTATCCCTGTTTCCTCTCCTTAGCCACCTGAGATTCCAAGAATTATGAGAAAAACACTCAGGGAAGCATCAGGGTGAGGCAAGCCATGTCTAGAGGGGGCACCACCCTTTTATTGCATTCTTCCAAAGCTGAAGTTTTACAATAGTGTCAAGTAGTCAGTTGGAGGATTTAAATTATAACCTTACAAAAAATTGTGTTGAAGCTTCTGTCTGAAGGCAGAAACTTTGGGGCAGTTGTTGAACTTCTGAGGTCTTGGACCCATCTACTCATTGGCTGGGCCAATGAGACAGGAGATGTAAGAGATTCAGGCAGCAAATTCACACTGAATGAATGCCTGCCAGCTGCTACTGGGGGAAGGCAAAGGCCAAGAGGCATTCTCTCTCCCTTGGGCATATTGCGGAAGTCCCCAGATGGCAGATCCTAGTCTGGGTTTCCTTGGCCAGCAGAATGGGGTGTTTTTATTTAAAGGCAGACACACATTCCAGAAATGGTTCCCCCAGCAACACATTTGGCAACTTTGATCCACAAGGCATGAGTTTACAACCTCTGCTTACCACCTAGAAGAGGAGGAGGCAACATGTCTACCCTTGAACACATCATCCACAACACAAGGCAGCTAAGAAGAAGGACCAGGTGATGGTACAGAAAATACATGCTGGAGGAGTAGGAGGGCAGGATCCCCCTGGGAGCCAGAGCACGGGGACCAGAGACCTTCCATCTGTGGTTCACCCTGGGAAACTTCCACTTCCTTTGTGCCCAAACTTGACAGCATAGCAGACACATCACCTTCCAAGCACTGCTGTAACAAGGCAGCATAAACTTAGAACAACAGAAGTGTATTCTCTCACAGTCCCAGAGGCTAGAAGTCTGAAATCAGTGTGGTTCTTTTTGGCGGCTCTGAGGGAGAATCTGGATCACAACTTCCTCTTAGCTTCTGGAGTTGCAGGCAATCTTGGTGGCACCTCAATCTCTGCTTCCAGAGCCATGGCATTCTTCCCCATGTTTGCCTCTCAACATGGTATTCTCTCTGTGTGTCTGTCTCTGTGTCTCCTCTTCTTATAAAGACGTCACTCAAATTGGAATAAGGGCACACCCTACTCTAGTACACCTCATCTTGACATATCTTAATTACATCTGCAAAGACCCTACTTCCAAACAAGATCGCCATCACAGGTCCCAGCAGTTTAGACCTATCTCTGTTAGTGATGCAATTAAACTCACAGCAACAGGACTATAAAGTTGGGCAGATTTGGAGTTTGTATTTAGGCCTCTTCAGTGGTGTCTTGGGGAATGTTTAACAACCAGATAGATTTTCAGGGGGAAAAAACCCTAGTTCATAGTGTTTGTGGATTTTTGTGGTGTAACTGTTCCCTCCAGGCCTATTGCAAGCTACCGACATGATACCTAGCTGGCAAAATTCCAGAGAACTTAACAGTGTGTGGTTCCCATCCACTGGTACTAACTTGCTCCAGCAGGCCACTGGGCCTATTATATTTAAAACTGTCCCAGGTTAAAAGGAGTTTTCCATTATAATTTGTTTTAAATATTTGCTTATTGAGGCCAAGATACCCCTACAACTTTTGATTATAAAAACATAAGATGATTGATTTATATATAACTCCTATCAGAATTTAAATCAAGCCTACCTCTGGGTCATTCTGTTTTCTGAGCCTCACTTACCCTGAAATAGCTTCAGCATTCTCCTCCCAGCCCTTCCACACACACTGCTCCCTGTCGTTGGTGTGTCTACCATCCATAGGTTCCATGTCCTCCCCATACCCATTCCCAGATCTGACACCTCCCGTATTCTCTCAGGACTCTGGCAGTCAGCTCTGTCTCCACCCCAAGTCCTGTCACCAACTTGAGGCCCTTCAGCTCCCATGTGGATTTCCCAACCAGCACCCTTTCCGTCATGACTCCTTGCCCTACTAGGGTACCTGTATATCCTCCATCTCTCAAACCTTGAACTCCAACCTCACACTCCAAGCCCATCATTGCCTACCTCACCAGCTAACTCCTCTGTGCCCATAGCATTTACATTTCACTCACACTTCCAACTCCCCAAATCTATCAGCCATATTTCTTTCTTCAGCCCTTTCCCTGTTCAACTTAGATGCTGGCATCACCATTGTAACCATTCCCTTGTCAATATCCCTGATTTCTTCCATGACTACAGCCAATAGTCTATTACACTGGTGAGGCAAATGTTGCCACCATAGGCCCATGGTCTCCAAACCCAGCTGCATCCCTCTCCCACATGCTTCTCTGTGTCCTACAGAGCCC
Source organism: Ailurus styani (assembly GCA_002007465.1). NCBI lineage: Eukaryota > Metazoa > Chordata > Mammalia > Carnivora > Ailuridae > Ailurus > Ailurus styani. Next base: position 2,191,060 of record LNAC01000131.1, on the reverse strand, counting down.
TAGTCTTTTTACTGTGCTCCACCACTCTCCTCCAATCTCCTGCTTCACTTTCAGCAAAAGACATTATGTCTGCATCACAGAAAAAAGCATAAAGAGCACCCTATGTTAAAGTATTTTAACCTACACAACAATTGGGACAGGTAGGCAGAGTATATGTTATTATTTCTATTTTAAAAATCAAGAAACTGGGGCTCAGAGAATGTTCACGTCAACATCAGATTATTAGCAGACCTGGGTAGAAATGCAGGTCTCCCAGTTCCGAGAATCCCAGGTCCAGCAGTAAAATAGGTGCTTTGTCCAAGGGCATGAATGAGTCCTTGGCAGCCAGGATGAGTACCCACCTTTCTAGGTACCTTCCAAAGTCTTTATGCACCCTTAGAATGTGCTGCCTTCTCAGTTGCCTTATTGCTCTCAAAGTACCTAGAGTTCATTTACTCTTTGTTTAAAAACAAAAAGTAGGATGATCTTGAATAAAATAAAATAAAACAGTTTTATTTTTCTTTCTTTTGTGAGTTGTTACCACCAATGATTTTTCCTTATGTTAGTGTTTTTCTTGTATAGAGTTCTCAGAGTCTTTGGTGAAACAAGCCTGTTTACTCTCAGCTTCTGTCATATGGTTCACAAGCTCTGGAAACACCAGTGATGAGATGGAGGGAGCGAGACCAGGGCTCTGATCTAGAAATCTCATCCCGTGGAAACTAAATTCTTGCCCGTTGGCTGACAAAGGTGGATCATGGATGGATGAGATGGAGGGAGCCAGACCGGGGCTCTGCCCTAGAAATCTCATCCCATGGAACCCAAATGCTTCCCCGTTGGCCTTCAAAGGTGGATTACAGTTGGATCCATGCAGACGTACAAGCTGATTTTCTGTAAAGACATGCTACAAGCCAAAGCCACTTCCATTGGGAATGGGGGCCATGGTGAGTCACTTCCTGCAGTTCCAGACAGATAAGAATCTTAGCTCTTTCCTGGGCCTTTCAGTGAAGCATGAAAACCAAAGGGAATTTGTTTCTATTGATAAAAAAGGACCACCATGTCCCAGTTTTTCTGCCAATACCTTGCTTTGTTCATGCTGCACCTACGTCATTGTGCATTGTTGTAGATAAAGGCAGACATGCAAAAGAAGTGCTGACACCCCTTGTCATCTGGTACAGCCTGCATGTCTGCCCCTCACATGTTGCCTTGGAGATATGCTGCTCTTTGGCCTGCCTCCACTGCGTTGGACTGAACACCACTCTCATCAGAACTGATATCTATGTGGTATGCCAGAAACACGGAACTGGGAGATGGATGACTTGGCTTCTAATTGTGAACCTGGGTAAGACACATGCCTTCCTGATATCCATTCCTCCTCTCTCAGACAAGGGGTTCGCTGTGGCTGAAGCTAACTCAGCAACACTGTAAAGACTGCTTATGCTGTCACCACAAAGAGAACTTCTGGAGAGTGACACAGAAAGTGCTGTAGGAAGAGAGGACAGAGGAGTCTCCTTTAAATGAGATTGATTTAGGGACTTACAGTAAGTTTGTCACTGGACAGTATTTCCTAAAAGTGCTAGAGGAGATGGAAAGTGAGGAGCAGCAACATGTCAGGCCATGAGGAGCAAACCAAATGAAGGGAAAGCCCAGGCCTGTTCCATGGGTGAATCAGCAGACAGCACACACCTATAGAATTATTGATTCATGCATGTTGTAAGCTGTTTTTATGGGCAGATTTTGGAAAGTGTTACAGGATTTTGCTGGCCCATGGGGACCTTGAAGGCAATGTAGGGCACTCTTGGTGGCTCTGAAGACAGTGGTTTAAGAGGGATATCTCACAGTCCCTGCACTTGGCAGTCCACAGTGACCCTGTCATCTTCTCCCTTCCATGGGAGAGTGGAGTGGTGGGAAGAACACAGGGTCATTGCAAACATTAAATGAAATCATTCATGCAAAGCACAAGCACGTAGCCTTCCATAAAAGGTAGCTACTATTAATGTTCTATGGAATACCTCAAGGGCAAAGGAAAGTGGAACCCTCCCAGTAGGTCCAAGTTGCACTCAAATTTGATATATTCAGACATGTGGAGAAAAAAAACAAAAACAAAAACCTTCCACTGCTGCCTGTGAGCTTGGACCAACAGCTCATGCCTTCAGACATGTCCCACCACAAAGAGGGCACACCTCAGGACCTGTGGGGAATGTAGCAACAGTGCTGGGAGGCAGCTGTCATTCAGGTTAAGAGTACCAGATGGAATCATTTAGACCTAGGTTAGAATCGTAGCTTTGCCACATTAGACAACGTATTTCAACTCTCTGAACCTCAGTTTCCTCATCCCTAAAATGTGCAAACATTTGTTGAATAGATGTCTTTTGAGCAAATGGAAGTGCACTACTTTCCACATGGCTCTTTGTGGCAATTACATGAGATAATTACTAAGCCTGCTAGTGACATAAAAGATGCGATGGCTGATTTTATGTGTCAACTAGACTGGGCCATAGAATGCCTAGTGTCTGGCCAAAAACATTATTCTGGGTGTGTCTGTGAGGGTGTTTTTGGATGAGATTAACATTTGAATCGGTAGGGCGCCTGGGTGGCTCAGTGGGTTAAAGCCGCTGCCTTCGGCTCAGGTCATGATCCCAGGGTCCTGGGATCGAGGCCCGCATCGGGCTCTCTGCTCAGCAGGGAGCCTGCTTCCTCCTCTCTCCTCTCTCTCTGCCTGTCTCTCTGCCTGCCTCTCTGCCTACTTGTAATCTCTCTCTGTGTGTGTCAAATGAATAAATAAAAAAAA